>NW_019104556.1:751696-822841 GCF_001995035.1 Momordica charantia | reverse complement strand
TAAAAAATAGCAAAAGAAATAACTAACTGTGGAAATTAGCTTTAAAAAATAGCAAAAGAAATAACTAACTGTGGAAATTAGCTTTAAAAAATAGCCAAAGAAATAACTAACTGTGGAAATTAGCTTTAAAAAATAGCCAAAGAAATAACTAACTGTGGCTGCTGGGATTCGAGCCCAAGTCTCCACGGCCACAACGTGGGATTCTTACCACTAAACTACAGCCACATTATATATTCATGGGGATGATAAAAGAAAATTTATTCTATGAATTTTGATACTTCTGAAATTATAGTTTTATAAATATATATTTTATTCATTTATGAAATTCACGTTTTTTTGAAAATAATTTCCTTTATTTAATTATAAACTTTAATACCATTTTTTTGTTTAAAAATAATACCATTTTTGTTTTTCAACTAAACTTTAATTAATAATAATTTGTATTTATCCTTTTAATTTAGAAAATATTCCAAAAAAGAGTTTATAATTAACTACTGAAATTTTCACCCCTGGCCCATGTACGGTAAATATTATAAACCTTTAAAATTAAAGTATTTACAAACTTATTCTCCTTTTAGTTCATTTTAATTATAAATTTTACTTTTCCTTTCACTATCAAACTAAACTAAATCTAACAGTGTGTTAAACCAACGAAACATATTTTATTTTATATATTTATTTGATTTTGCAAAAACAATACCTCTTGTACTTTACGGCTATTTATATACATGTCAAAGTAACTTATTTAGGTCACTTATTCAAAATTTTCTTAACAACAAAATATATATATATATATATATATTTTTTTGTTAGTCTCTTAAAATTCTATAGGACTGATATTTCAATTTTAATTTATATTGTAAAATCAGGCGATTGTCCCGTAAGATTAATAGAGGTGCGCATAAACGGGTCTAGACACTCATAGATGTCAAAATAATAATAATAATAATCTAATATCTGCCTATTTGTACATTTTCCAAATGTAGTATTTGAGGCGAAAAACCATGTGGATTATTAATTAACCACATCCAATTTCCATTGACAATAGGGAATGGGTATCTAAAATCCTCTCATTCTTCTCGAGATTAAAATCTCATCAATTTAATTTATTACTAATTAAAATTAATTATTAATCATTTAAGTTAACTCCTACATTGTTTAGAATTAATGCTTTTTCTTATAAGTAAATTAGTTTGTACAAGATATTAATTTTTTAAGTTGATCAAGTAACATTAATGTGTTTATTTTTAATAATATTTAAGTTTAAATACTATTTTGCTCCATGTTATTTCAATTTTAGTAATTTATTTTGATCCCAAGATTTTTACCAAAATGCTATCTTACGTTGTACTTTTAAAAAGTGACCACTTTGACCCTTTATACAAACTTTTGACTTAAAGTTTACAGGCAAAAACTATTATTACAAAATTATTGCTAATTTCAAAAAGTCTGGTTGAATGCAAAATCGTGAAGGAATTATGATTGAAAATAATAATAATAATAATAAATGGATCAAAATAATCACTTTATTAAAGTATAATGATCAAAACGAACATTTCGAAAGTATGAAGACTAAAATTAACACATGGTGTAAAGTACTAAAGTAAATGTTGTACTAAAAAAAGAACCACATATTATCAATTTTAGTAATTTAATACGGATTCCCCTATTCAAATCCTTGACATTTATTACTATTCATTTTTTATATATACCTATTACCTAATCAATTTAGTTAAATATATGTTTTTTTGGATTCGAACTCACCGCTTTTCAGTGGGGAAAGACAATTTTGCTATGTTTAATAAAATTTTACACCAACATTTCCATATAATTTAAAGATAAAGTATGGTGTGACATGTTTTATATAAGTATTTTTTAAAATGTCAATTTCAAAAATGATTTCACAATTTTTTTAAAGCACCAATAATATCACAAGTGTTCCGATACTTATCTGGTGAGTGGTACTCTTATACTTAATCACGTAATCCACAAAAAAGTTATAATATTTAATTGGTACAATAATTTGAACTCAATTTTATTTTTTATTTTTTGTAAGTCAACCACTAATCATTCATTCATTTGGAATTTTTAATTATATTTTAGACTGTAAGTGTACTATTGGTCAGTATCCGCTGAACAAATATTTTGATTTTCTTTTTATGCATTAGCCAACAAGATTTAGATTTTTTTTAATAATACTTTAATTCAAACTTATTTTAAATATATATCAACCTCAAACTATTTTGAAGAATAATACTTAAAAAATTAAAGTTTCCGAGTCTTTATATATTTAAAATGAAAAAATCCAACAAGATTTATTCATTCTTCCAGAGAAAAAAAGTTTTATTCTTAAAAAAAGACCTCATTTACGCGATTTTTTAAAATTTAAAGTCGTTTTCCATTTTTTTTTATTTTTTATCCAAGGACGTGTGCAACTTTTTTTGTTTTCTTTTTAAATTCGAAGTAACGTATTAAATTATAAACTTAATCACTAAATTTTGATAAATTATATCTACTTACTTCATAGACTTTAAATTTATTTCAATTGAAGACAAAAACAAAACAAAAAAAATATTTCAATTACATCTATGATTTTGACATCTGACTATATATAATTTATACTAATAACATGGTTAATAAAATTATAAACTTAATCACAAAAATTTGATAATTTGATAACAATTTTGTTTTTTTTTTTTTTTGTTTTTTGCTTGCAAAAATCAAGCTTGCTACTTTAGCTTTTGTATTCATTTATTTTGTTATCAACTTTTTAAAAATCTTTTCAAATTTTAAACAAAATTTTGAAACTGAAATAATTAATTTCTAAAAATTTGTTTTTTTACTTTTAAAATTTAACTTAAAATTCAATTTTATTGTGAAAAAAACATGAAAAACATAATAAAGAAATTGTGGAAAAACAATCATAATCTTCAAAAATATAAAACCAAAAAACAAAACGAGGCCTAAATTATAAAATATATAATTTATACTACTTACCTCCTACCTCACCTCATCAAGATATCATTTATCTCTATAAAAAAATAGAGGTTAAACTCTTCACCATTAAAAAAAAAAAAGAAATTCTACTGTTTTATTGTAATATAAATATATTGTTAACTAAATAATGACATAAGATATTAATTTGATAAATATCAATTAATTCAACGAATGCAACAGACAAGGACAATAATAATAAGTGTCAAATTACTTTTATGAATAATTATGCTGAATATTTGTCTGTGCGTCCAAAGTTATTAACATCTCTCTCTTTCGTGCATCAAATAACTGGCAAGACAAGGTAAACATTGTGTCTACGTTGGTATCGATAGAATAATAAATATAATGTATTGTGGAAGTGATTTGAACATACCAAGAAGGGAAAAATATTCATTTGGTCCCTGAAGTTTAAAAAAAAATACTTTTAATCTCTGAGGTTTGAGAGAATGTTTGAAATGATCCCTCGACTCCTTAACCTCCATGTCATATTACCGTGAGTCAATTAACAGTCGAAGAAGTTGAGGGATCATTTCAAACATTTTCTCAAATCTCAGGGACTAAAAGTGTTTCTTTTGAAACATGAGACACCAAATGAGTACCTACCTCAAACCTCAGGACCAAAGGGATATTTTTCCCTACCAAGAAGTAACAATTCTTTTATTTTTCCCTACCAAGAATTGACAATTCTTTTTATAGGTAAACGATGACGAATTCATTAATTATAAAGACTTAGATTCCTCCACAAATCTTAGTAGCTAGACTGTGGATTGGCACTGTTTATGACCAATCAAACATGTCATTTTCACACGTTCGTAATAATAATGGTAAGACGAGGTCAACCTGGCCCGTCTCTTACAACTACTAACATAACCAGATTGGTATACATCATTCAGTTGTTCAACACGTGGTAATAGTCCAGTTGCTAAATTTTTTTTCTATCATCTATCTACTTTATCATGCAAAATCAATGAAGATTTAAAAAATATTATTTTTCGAATTATTTTATTGATATTTTATAAATATACAGATGGGGCACAATGAGTACGGGAGGGCAGCAGAAATGACGTTGTTTTATATTATAAAATAATTTTTATGATTATCCGTATAAATACCGAAGATTCGATGCGTCCTGTCGGCAATTTGTTTTTTAAAAGTAACAAATTTCAATAATTTCTGTCTGAAAATGATAGAAGCCCCAAACTGCAGGTCGCTCATTCACATTTTGTAGATGTTTTGAAAATATATTTTGAATAAACATTCGTGTTAATGGTATGAATATAAAGTTGGACGGAATTTATAATGTCGCAAGGTGACAACTAATTTTATAAATTTTATCATAATCTTAATAATTTCTTTCATAAATTTAATATAGATAAATTTTTACGTTAACCGTTTTAAAATGACAGTGTCTAAATGATATTTTATAAATATTTTTAAAAAAGATCAAGTTTAATATTAAAATTTTTAAAATAATAAAAATATTTTGAAATAATGGACAAAGTTGATGAGGATCTTTTTCTAATTTAGCTTTGTTTTCTCAATCACATTATTCCATTCATAGTTATTTTAAAATATTGTTATAACTTTATATTAAAATTAAATGTTTTTTTAGTTGTGAGTGGAGACTACATTTTCAACCAGTTACCAAATAAGATTTAAAGCAATATAAGATTTACGTTTTAAAAAAGAAAGTAAAAGCGAATATTTAGAAAAACATCAGAAATCAAAATAAAAATTGAAGGCGCGCCGAATTCCCATTGCGACACGTATTAACTTGAGCGGAATTTACGAAAATGCCCAGTCGGCGGGCCAATGGCCAATTCTATAAAACCTCTGTTCTCGGCGCCTCAAAGTTTCATACGAGTTGCAGATTTCACGATGGCGATGAATGCTTTATCGGAGTTCCTTTTTCCGGCGCCTCCTTCATTGTTTGTGAACGTGATGACGGTGGTGAGCTCGGCGGTGGTGACGGCCATAGGGATTTCCGAAGCTAAGGGAAAGCATTTGCAGTATTCCAAGTTCTGGAATACGAATACTGCTCCGAAATCTTCGTCGGAGCAATTCAAGATTTCGTCCAGGCTAGGGATGCTCTTCCTCTATACTCCTGCGTTTATCGCCGGCGCTGTGTCGCTCTGGTTCTTTCCGAACGAGGATCGGAGGATTCTTCTGATTAAATCTGCTCTCACCTTGCATTTCTTCAAGAGGGACCTTGAGGTACTTTCTCTGTGCCCTAGATAATTGAGCTCTGAACTTCAATCTGATCCTGGAAACAGCGAGTAGAATGAACTTTTTGTTTTTCTATTCGTGATTGTTGTTCGAGCTTGTTTGATCCGATTTTGAATCTCGAACGAGAATCGGTGCTTCGTCGAGAGTAAGTTTTTACTCTTGCTCTGAATTTGACAATCTAATCCTGGAAACAGATTATAGGAAAGAAATTTCTTCTCTATTAATGATTAACTATTCGTATTCCCGTAAGTAATTAGTTTTTCGAAATCTCAGACTAGTTTGATTCATTTCGGAACTCGAACAAGTATAATCGGGGCTTCGTTGAGAAAACGAGAACCTGTTGATTTTGCTCTGAACTTCAATCTGATCCTGGAAAAATGTAGTAGAATGCATTCTCTTCTCTATTCGTGATTAGCTATTCAAATTGTCGTAAATAATTAGTTATCGAAACAAGTTTGATCTATTTTCGGGAGCTCGAACATGAATCAGGGCTTTCTTCTCTGTTCGTGATTAAATTACTCGTAAAGAATTGATTAATCAAACTAGTACGATCCGTTTTTTAGACTCGAACCAATAATTGGTGCTTCTTTGATAATCTGTCAATCTTGTTCTTTAAAGTCTTCCCAAGTTTTAAAAAAACCAAATGAAAAATTCTCGCGCGGGTGGAAGTCTCAGATCTTCATCTTCTATCCCTTTCCACATCTGACCATTCCTCCGTACATCTTGAGGCAGGGGTATTTTTGTCAATTTTTATTATTAATGTCTTGATTTGAATTATGTTCTGTTTTTGTTTTCTATATTTGATGTTTGTTTTCTTCCCCTTTTGCATGATATATATATATATATATATATTTTTTTTTTTTTGGGTTTTATTTTTTCTAATGTCGTATGCCTATGCTTTGAACTTTTTTACTTATTAACCTTTCGCTGACTGAATGGGAAATTTGATATTTGTTTTATTGTTGCTTTCTATGGGTTTCCTTTTGTTTTAAATTTTATCTCTTGAAAATACTGACTCCTTACCCGTGAGGATAGACTATTGAAAAATGGACCATTCCTATTTTTACATCTTCCCGATTCGGAAAATTTTAATTTTTTTTAGAGAAGTCCTTGTTTTTTGTATTTATCTCGTCCTCACCGTTGAAAAAAAAATCTCTGTTTTTTGTTTGGAGTACAACATGTGTGGGGTAAGGGTTCGAATTCTCAACCTCATGATTAAATACATGTTCCATAATCCGCTTAGCTAGTCAGAAAAGTTTAGGTTTTCCATAATCTGCTTAGTTAGTCAAAAAAGTTTATTTTTTTCCTTATTTCTCTACTAGTTGTTGGTGGCGAGAACAAAATTGGTGTATTAGACTTTATATTTAGTTACATAATGTTGGTATTGTTAGTATCTTTTCATTAAACAAGGTGAGTATGTATATATATACCAATTTTTAAAAGTACAAGTCAAAGCGTTAAGCTATGTACAAGTCAAAGCGAGCATAGCTTAGCGGGTGAGTTCGATCCCACCCCCACATATTGTATTTAAAAAAAAAAACTTTCAAAGTACACAATAATAAACAAAATAAGTCTATATATATATATAGACCAACTAATAATAAAGATTAGTCACAACAATACTAGGCTATGTAACTGAATATAAAGTCTAATAAGGCGTAGAACCAATCTTTTACTCACCACCGTTAGGTTTAATTTTGCACAAATATGAGAGTGAATTGCCTAATAATCGTTGTGAAAATTGTACACATGCAATGCAGGTACTGTTTGTTCACAAATACAGCAGCAAAATGGTATTGGATTCAGCAATCCTGATCTCCCTGAGCTACTTCTCCTCCACAGCAATCATGATATACTCCCAGCACCTATCACAGGGGCTTCCACAGCCGCCCATTGATCTCAAGAACATAGGGATTGCTCTGTTTCTAACAGGCATTATTGGCAACTTGTACCACCATCTTATCTTGGCCAACACCAGAAAAGGGGGAGAAACAGGCTACAAAATCCCCAAAGGAGGCCTCTTCGGTATCATCATCTGCCCTCACTATCTGTTTGAAATAATTGTGTATTTCGGGTTTGCTTTCATCTCTCAGACCATCTACGCCCTCTGCTTCGCCCTCGCCACCGCCGTGTACTTGGGCGGCAGGAGCTACGCCACCAGGCGTTGGTACGCCTCCAAATTTGACAACTTTCCTAATCATGTCAAGGCCCTTATCCCGTTTCTGTTTTAGGCCCTTCTTCACTGTTTGTTCTTGCTGTGATGTTAAAATTTCCAGGTTAAAGTTGAATTTTGTATTTAGACACTCTTACTCTCAAGCTTTGAGTTTAGTTTCTATTTGGTCCCAGACTTTAGTTTTTATTTGTTTCTCATGTTGCACTTTTACTCTTTAAGTTTCTATTTGGTCACTTTTGTCCTTAAAATACTCTTTTGGTCTTTTGGTCTTTGAATTTCAAATTTAGTTTTTATTTGGCCTCGATGTTACACTTTTACTCGTTTTGGTTCCACTTTTGTCCTTAAAATACTCTTGGTCTTGAATTTTGAGTTTAGTTTTTATTTGGTCTCGATGTTACACTTTTACTCTTAATTTTTCTCTTGATTTTTTAGTTTAGTTTCTACTTAACTCTTAGTCGATCCACTAGAGCTATCTTTTTAATTATTGACTAAGATTTTTGTATTGAAAAAAAAAAAAAAACTCAAAACTTAAAGGACCAAAATAAAAGTGTTAACCTTTTGAAAGTAAGAACTTATAAATAGAAATTGAAAAATAACTCAAAACTTAAAAGGAACAAAATAATAGTGGGCTGTACATTATCTACTTGGAATTTATTGTGTACCCACAAACAATGTTCTTTCACTATAATTGCTCCATGTTGTATGGACTCTGCAGTAAACCACGTCACAATATGGGCAGATATATGGCTGCTATTTTTGAACTTGTATTTAAATGTATGAAGATATTAAAAAAAATTATAATTATTCACATAAGGTTGAGTTACATCATTTTTTTTTTGTCGTTATGATTTTTTATTGTCCTATATGTTTTTTAACACTTTATTTTATTATCATATTTAAATTTGTCTGCTACCCTATGAGGATTATTGACACATAGTTTAATGTATAAATTATTCGTGGTTGCTTAAGTTTTCACTAAGAATTTTAATATTTTAATCAATTGAGTTATGCTGAGATTGACATTTGTTGTTGTGTTCTAATCGAATTATGTGTAGAATTATGTGTAGGTTGACGTGTGTGGTTGTTAGTTGCTTTGGATGAATATTGTTGAAATTTAATGAATATTACTAGTCTAAGTAAGATAACTATATTTAAAACTTGACCTTGTTTTATGTTTTACTTTGGACTAATTTGACTTATTTGATCCCATATATATGGTTAAAATAAAAGGTGTGATGTCAAAGAAAGTTAAGATGTAAAAATAATAATAATGACAAAAGAAAAAAGGGAAAGAAGGAAAAGAATGAAGAAATTTAATTCAAAGGAAGAAAATTTTAAGAAATGAAAATGAGAGAAGTAGGTGAAGTGTAAATAAAAAAAAGTATGGGAGAAATAAATTAAAAAATAATAATAATTACATACAATAAAATAACATGTAATAGGAGAGAGAGATTGTACATTAAACTGAGACAGTGAGATAGGATTGTGGGCTCTACACACAAATATATATATATATATATATATATATATATTAGGAAAATTGAAGTGCGATAGCAAAAAGTAGCAAAAATTTTCTATGCACAAAATATTTTTTCTGCTTTTTAAAATTTTTAAATATAGAATAAATTTTCACTGATATATAACATATATATTATCACATGTATATTTTACAGACAGTATATCCATATATATTGCAAGTATATTAGATACTCATATCACTAGTATATCAGATATAATATCACATTCATATATCAATAGTCAGATATATTACAAATGTATATCATTTGGGTAAATTTATCATTTTAAATTTGGACCTCTATTTTTTTTAAAGTGATATATTTGAAAAAAATAAATGTGGTTATTTTGTCAATTTTACTCGATATTTTTGCTATATTTGCAACTGCGCCTAAAAATTTATATAATAATAAAGTTTCTTCACACTTACTTTAAATGGAGGTAAAACAAAAACTTCCATACTAGGAGAATAGAAACTTTTCCCACTTGCTACCCTCTTACAAATAACTTGTTAGGTATGTTGAATTTTTGTTAATTACTTGTTAGGTTGTTTAAGCTTTAATGACATGATAACATTAATTACATTAATGAAGTTTTTGAAAAAAATATGGATGAATAATTGAAATTAAGGATAAATTAAAGTATATATACTTTAATAAAAAAAAAAGTTGAGATACGGCATGTTTGTCTATGTTTTTTCGATAGGGACAATAATTGAAATTGAAGATAAATTAAAGCATATATACTTTAATAAAAAAAGTTTAGATACTTGTTTGTCTATGTTTTTTCCATTTTGGTTTATTTTACTTTTTATACTTTTGAAATGTTTATTTTGGTTTCTGTGATATAAAATTTAGGGTTATCTTTTAAAAAATTTATCAAAACAAAAGGATAAAAATGAAAATAAAAATAACAATTTTGAAATAGTCATTCACTAAAAGGTAAACAAAAATATAAATATTATATTAGGGCTCTATTATTATTTTAAATACTCAATACTGTAATTAGGTTAAATAATTTATGATGGATGGGGAAGGAAATAGTTTGGTAGTTGTTAGTTGGTTCACTACAATATGAAATGAACAAATTTAATGGCCCCAAATTGACGGCGCCTGCACTCTCCGTCCACACGCAGCGCACGTGCTGGGAATCTGATTTCGCCGTTAACAAATTTGGCGGCTTCGTTGGTTTCCATTTCCAATATGAAACAAAACACAACGGCGCCGTTTGTACTTTTACAATTTTGCAAAGTTCTTTCCATTTAGATGTACCATCCGATTTGAGCACATCCAAATCAATGGTATCATCCGGATCGGGTCAAATGTCGACTCACAGCTCCATTAGATCATAATTTTTCTATCCGATGGCTAATTTACGTATTTCAAAAGCACCACGAGATTTTGAACATTTTTTTTTCAACTTGGATTAGTACTTATCAATGACGATATAGACAAAAGAAATTCCTTCCAGTAGTGAGTGCTGGTGAGGGAAATCATCAAAGATGACTTCTTTATTGGCAAAACGAAGGGACTGTAACTGAAGCAAACATTTGGCTTTAGAGCCCTATCACGTAAGGAAGAAGAAAGACCCAGTTCCTTTCCCCGCTTGAGTATGGATTTTTCACCTTTTCAAAAATTTATGGCATTAAAAAACCTTTTTTTTTAGGTCAATATCAACAATGCAGTTCATCCACTACCTACCTACCAAATCTCTCTTTATTATGGCACATAAACGAAGGGATCGAAGAGCCTAGATAAAGTCTCTTACAGAGAGTTGTCTTAATCCCGTGATAACTTGGAAAAAAAAACAAAAATCTTTTCCCTCCCGACTGTTAACATGGAATCCAAAGAGGTTGTGAAGTACCTTCATTACCTCTCCTTCCAATAATGTCAAATTCTTACCTCTATATATACTATAGTATTATAATAAAAAAAACATGAGCTAATTGGGGATTTTATAAAATATTTTAAAATTTATCAAATATTTTTAGTTAGTGGCCCTTGAAAAGTATAAAGTTCACAAGCATTATCACTCAAAAGATTAAATATATTATTTTTGTGATTATAGCATGTAACAGCAAAGTTGAACATAGTACCCACTTACAATTATTACACGGTTATTAAAATTGAATTATTTTTCTTTTGAAACAAAATTTAAAATTCTCGTAACGGAGAAACGCAACTGTGGATTAGATGAATTTACGAAATTGCCCATCCCAAATCTGGACGTACGTGGTATAAACCACGCCACTAGTCCTGTACAGTCCTCAGCCTCGGCGCTGCCATTGGCGTTTCAGAGTTTCTACGGAGAGATTTTCCGAGGGTTTATCGATCTGATTCGCGGCGGCGATGGACATTTCGTCGGCGTTTCTTTTCCCGCCGCCTCCTTCGACGTTTGTGAACGTGATGACAGTGGTGAGTTCGACGGCGATGGCGATGTCCGGATTTTCCGAGATGAACGGAAAGCATTTGCAGTATTCCAAGTTCTGGAACGCGAATGGTGCTTCGAAATCTTCATCGGAGGAATCTAAGGTTTCGTCGAAATACGGAATGCTCTTGGCTTATACTCCGGCGTTTCTCGCCGGAGCGGCGTCGTTTTGGTTCTTTCCGAGCGACGATGGAAGGATTCTTCTCCTCAAATCTGCTCTCACCTTCCATTTCTTCAAGAGGATCTTTGAGGTACTCTCTCTCCCGCTCTACGCCTCTGTTTTAGTATAGTGCACTTCCTTCTCGATTCGTGATTAGGTATTCATATTCTCGTGAAATTAGTTCGATTCATTTTGGACTCCAGTAAGAATCGGGGCTTCCTTGAGAATCGGTTAATCTAATTCTTCGAAATTTTGTCGAGTTCTTGAAAATGGTGGAGAGATCCGCATCTCTTGTCCCTTTCCATTGCTCTGTACATCTTATCTTATCGTTCCTCTGGAATTTCCAAGTTTGGGACCACCGTTTTTGTTTGTTTGTTTTTCTTCCTTTTACGATAATAGGGAGATTATGTCAAAAATGTGTAGAAATTTTATATGTCGTATGAACTTGGCTAATTAATTAGACGATCAGCTCATTAATGTCTGGATTCATTAATTTTTCTTTTTGACTATTGAATTGACATTAATACTCTCTTCGAGAACGGCGTATTTTAGAATGATAATTGCTATATTATTGTTATATGAAGTCATGTTTAAGAAACAAATTACTAGGATTCTGTTTAATACTGATTTTGTGATGCTTCGCACTTGTACTATTCATTCCTGGCACATATATTGTTTTGCAAACATTTTGAAGGTTCTTCTCAAATTATAGTAGCTATTTAGAGAACAACAATACTTGGTAGCAACCCAATCTTCATGTTGTCAATTATTCAAAGTTTCACAGCTCTTTGATTTTTTGAAAAAAAAAATCTATCTTTTTATATTCCCTTGTAAAAATTTAATGGTCACCGAGAGGTAGAGGTAAGTACCTAAGTATTATTTAATAAACTTCTTTAGATTTAGAGAATATAAACTTCTTTAGATTTAGTTATTCTCTAAAGAATAATACTTAGGAAAATATTTGGTTCTTTAGGAGAAATATTGTCCTTACCATCCACTGAATGTTTAACAACTAAGAGACAGGATGCAAAAACAGAATTTTTTTATGAAAATTAATGAGTTGCCTTGGTGAGGACAAGATGAAGATAAGATTTGGTCATCATAGTCAAGGAACCAAATATTTTTCTAATACTTTAAGTCATCAGCTTGATAAATAGAGAGAGAAGTGCAGAAAAGAGATATTTCAAAAATCAAAGACATGTCAAATTTTGAGCGGTAGTTCTAAGAATAATATTACCTATCTCTTACTGAATAATATTACTATTCACCTGTTCACCATTAAATCTTTAATAAGTGGAGAGAGGAATGCAGAAAGAGCTAACTTTTCCTTCTCAGAAAATTAAACAACCATCAAATTTTGAGTAAGCAACAAAAATCTTTCTTGAATGTAGCAAAACAAATTCTCAAACAGTCCCTAACAGACTCTTCTCCTATTTGAAAATTCTATGCTCACAGGTACTGTTTGTTCACAAGTACAGCAGCAAAATGGTATTGGATACAGCATTCAAAATCTCTCTCAGCTACTTCCTCTCCACAGCAATCATGATCTACACTCAGCACCTCTCACAAGGGTTTCCAGCGCCATCCATTGATCTGAAAAACATTGGAATTGGTTGCTTTGTGATGGGCATTATTGGGAACTTTTACCACCACTATCTGTTGTCCAGAACCAGAGGAAAGGGGGAGAAAGAGTATAAGATTCCCAATGGAGGTCTTTTCTGCCTTGTCATCTGCCCTCACTATCTGTTTGAAATAATTGTGTATTTTGGGTTTGCTTTCATCTCTCAGGCAATCTTCCCACTGTGCTTCGCCACTGGCACTGCTTTGTACTTGGCCGGGAGGAGCTATGCCACTAGGAAATGGTATGTCTCCAAATTTGAACACTTCCCCAACCATGTCAAAGCCCTACTACCTTTTCTCTTTTAGGCTTTGTTTTTAGTTCGAAAAGGGGCGGATCGAGATTTGAATCTTTTGACTTCTTACAAAGTTACTTATGTCAAAGCCCTGCTCCATTTTCTCTTTTAGGCTTTGTTTTTAGTTCGAAAAGGGGCGGGATCAAGATTCGAATTTTTTGACTTCTTACAAAGTTACTTATAGCGGTCTTCTTGGGTGAAGTTTGGGTACAATTTCGACATCATATCCGTAGTTAGCACATTCGTCATGTAACTAGTCAAGTTGTGCTGCTCCTTCTTGCAGTTTAGACTTTTCTTGGTTGTTCTCTTTGTCTAGGGACGGCAGAAATATATTATATTATTAGTTGATAGTTTACCTCAAATTAATAAATTCGTTCCTTTACTTCAACTTTGTTATATTCTATTACTTTTTAGTTTTTTATTTATTTATAGAATTTGGTAAATATTATATAAATTATTATTTTTAATAACTAAGAAATATATATATATTTTATTTAAAGTAAATAATTTAAACTTTAATATTTTGTAAATTTATTATATTTCACTTGAAGAATTGTATTATATACAAATATGAAATAATAATTAATATATAATATTATAATTTTTGTTTTAATTTTTCATATAGAATTAATAATATAAATGAAAAATAATTTAAAATATTTTTAAAATTTTAATGAATTAGTTTTAAAACAATAAATTATATTCATTATTTTAAGTTCCATTCTCCTCTGTTTTTTTAATATTTATATGGAAAAATTAGTTATACTTGTTATTGAGCAAACTAATAATTAAACTACATAAACAGATATCAATACCCTCTTATGTATAATTTTGGAGCCGCCACTAATTTAAGGTATTATGCAACGATTTTATAATATGAAAATTTGTAGAAAATAATTATGATGTATTAAATTAATAATTTAAATAATTTATAAATTTTGAGATTGTTACTTTTAAATTATTTTTATTAAATTTTAAGTGAAGCTACATTGAACTAAAAATCTATCACCACTTTGTATCATTATTCAATAGCTCTTTTAGTATCATCCAAGATGTTAAAAGCTTCTGTATATATATATACACCTTACTTTGTCTAGAAATTTAATGCATAAAAGGTATAACTAAAATCCTTTAAAAAATATGGACAATAAAACACTTTTCGAATTTTTGTTTAAATTAAAATTATCGAAAAGAATAATATTTTAGTATTTAAAATTGGGCAAGAACTTAGAACTGTGAAAATAACTTTTAAGAAACTATAAATAAACTATGTTATATAAGATAAAATAAAATAAAAGACAATATGAGTATGAATTAAAAAAAATACATTTTTTTTTTCTGTTTTGGTTCTGTCATCTAATTAAAAATCAACCCGATGTATACAATTATATAAAATTTTAATGGATGAATTTAGTTGAAAATCAATTAAAAATTTTAGAGAAATTTTATTGTATAGCACAAGATTAATATATATGTTTTAAAAAAATACGTCAACTTTTCATTTTTTAAAATATAATATCAGTTTAACTTTTTTAATATGTCGCTTAATTTTAATTATATTAATGTGATAGTTTTAGTTAAAACATATATATCTATTGAATTGATTTGAGGCTCAAATTGTTATTAATTTTAATAGTAGTACTTTTACTTAAAATTTTAGACTTTTTGCTATATTTGAAAATAAATAATTGGCACATTTATTTAAAACGGTTCGGCCCAGTTTGGAGAAAACCGAACCGATGTCAGACCCCTTATATAATATCGTTCACCTAACTCGCACTCGCAGACTCGCAGTCTCCGCTCCAGTTGCCAAAAACTGAATCCTCTGCAAGAAAACTAAATCCAAATTCAACCTTCTTCTTCTTCTTCTGTTTCTGTTTCTTTTTTCTTTTGTTCATTTCTCTGGTTCGAGTTTTATCTCCGATGGAATGGTTCTTCATTTTACCAATCTTTCTCTAGAATTAAGAGGGCCAGTTCGCCATGATTCTCGTGTCAACGCCCTCTGCCGGCTTGCTTCCATGTCGGCCGGAATTTCAGCGGTCTCGTCCTCGTAAGGTCTGCTCTCAATTGGATCGAATTCTTCACCCAAAAGCTTCCGAATCACCCATAACGCTCAATTCGCGACGCAGAACGTGAGTTTCTCCTTCACGCATTTTCACAAACAGGTTCTGTGCACTTTGTGTGGAATCAACCTATGTGTCTGTCTATGTGTCTGTCTGGCTTGAGATTTTGCAGGTGCGAGTGCTTCGATTTGCATAATGATCTGATACCGTATGGCGATGCGTGGACTTGGCAAAAGGACATTGTCAGAGAAAAGAAGGCATTGATCGACGCGAACGAGGAATGCCCAGATACGCTTATTGTGTTGCAGCATCATCCTGTGTACACCATGGGCACGGACAGTTCAGAAGAATACCTCAATTTTGATCCAAAGGATTCTCCCTTTTCCATTTACCGCACTGAGCGTGGCGGGGAGGTTACCTATCATGGCCCTGGCCAGGTACTCGCTATGATTTTTTTTGGCCTTTTTCTATCATTTTGCACTACAAATTTTTTATGTTCTCTTCACATTGTAATCTGATGCTTCTTTTCCCCATGTTATGGTAATTTAGGAGTTGAATCTTTGATTTGCTGGTTTGGTTGTTTTAGAGGGTCATTTACTGTTTGCTGTGGTCTCTACTTGATGAAATTGATAGGATTTGTCCTGTGCTGTAGCTAGTTATGTACCCTATTATCAATCTGCGAAATCACAAGATGGACCTTCATTGGTACCTCAGGGCACTTGAGGAGGTGGTTATACGTGTTCTTTCCTCGACGTTTTCCATCAACGCTCATCGGCTCGATGGTTTAACGGGTGTCTGGGCAGGTATTCCTTGTGGGTCTTGGATGAAATTTTTATGTAGCGTATTGCAAATGCACATCTTTTGTCCACTTGCTGATCTGATTTTGATTTCTTCTCATGATTTTGATTGTAAGAGTTATTACCCTGTACTGATAATTTCTAAAGGGCTTTTAAGTGCTTAGTTTCAAACATTATAGATTGTTTCACTTGTTGTTTAACTGGAAATGGAGGCGGTTTTGTTACAAAGTCATAAGAATTTTAGTTCGCTTGGAAATTTTATCAGTACCAACTCGACGAACCAGTCTTATGTTAATAGCTTCAGTAGTCCCTAGTTGGACATTTTTCTTTTTATTTCTAAGAACACTGCCAGCTTCTTGAATGATTTTCCTCTCTTTTCCCTTTGCAGGAAACCAGAAACTGGCAGCCATTGGAATTAGGGTATCTAAATGGATAGCATTTCATGGATTAGCTCTTAATGTCACCACTGATCTAACTCCATTTAACTGGATAGTTCCATGTGGAATACGAAACCGCCAGGTCGGAAACGTCAAGGAGTTGCTTAGAGAAGTTGATTTACACACTGGATTTCAGAAGAACATACATCTTGACAAGGATTTCCAGTTGATTGATACCACTTTTGAAGCTCTGCTACAGGAATTCTCTGAAGTTTTTCAACTTGATATTCATCAGAAAACCATCCCCACTTTGGAAAGGTTCGTGAATCAAGCACCCAAAAGCTGAGGATCCTGTGGTGAGATATCTTATAATCTGTAAACTATAGCTGCTAAACGTTCCTCATTTGTTAGTTTATTTTACTAATATTAGGCACCAACACCCAGCTTTTTCGATCTTAAATCTGCAAACTACTGATTATTTTCCATCTTCTGGGTCTGAAAGGTTCATAATTTAAAGGTTAAAAAACCCTTCCAAACACTTTTGGTCAATGTAATTTGGTTAAAGGCTTTAACCAATTTAGTCCATATACTTTAGTTTGTAACGATTTAGTCTATGTACTCTCAAATGGGTAACAATTTAGTCTTTAAACTTTAATATGTAACAATTTAGTCCTTGTATTTTAAAGTTGATAACGATTTAGTCCTTATCGTGAAATTTTTTTTTTTGTTTGTTAAGTTTGTTATATATATAGATAGATAAACTATAGAGGGACCAAATATATTTATAACTAAAAAGATTAAATTGTTATATGATAAAATTTGACACTTAATTTTAATAAAATTATTTACGATAGGGATCAAATTGTTACAAATTTCAAACTACGAGGACTAAATTGTTGTTTCATAATTTAAAATAGTTTAATATATTTAAAGAGTTGTTTTGTTAATTTGTCGAAGTCAGAGGGAGATTTATCCATGGATAGTTCATTGTCTTGGGCGGTTTTCGTCCTTCTCACGGCATCAACTTCAATCGATTTCGAAGAAACTCATGGCAACATGTGGTAAAGAAATCAATTGAATTCATAAAGAAACGAAGTAACAATAATATGAAAAATAAAATAGATCTTTTTAATACAATTTTCCGACAATGATCTTCCCACGAAATAATAAAATAGAATGAAGATAATACTTGGAGCTGACGAAAATCATCCATCACCGTTCGTTTCAATCCTCTCTGCAGCACACAATTCAACAACAATGAAGAAATCTCTTTGGCAATATTTGTTGTTTTTTGTTTTCAATTTTGTGTGTATATATTTTTATTTTTTAAAAGTTTTCAAAATAAAAAACATATTACAAAGAGAAACAATCAAAATATTTTTTGTTTTTTTCATTTTTATTAATGTATTTTCAAAATGTTCATTTTGATCTGAACTCTCATCTTTGATTTATTGGTCACACTTATAGAATTTTAAAACAAATTTCACACCTAACTTAAACTCAACTCACAACTTTTAATTGGAAATATATGTCATTAGCACTGAACTATACCAATTTGACTAGAATCATATTAAAATGGTAGCAGTAGACAATTTTTGATTAAGAATAAATTTTGATAAAAATAAACTAAAAAAAAAAGTTGAAAGATGGATGATAATGAACATTTTTAAATTAAAGAACCAAAATAAAATTTCTTCCAGAGATTGCCTCCTCCTCCCTCCGCCATGGCCACTCTCACAACCTTCCTGTTTCCACCATTTTCTTCTCGCTCTTTCTTCCATTACCTTCGTTTCGATTCTGATTCTCGCAGCCGCTGAATTTCTCGGCAAGCATCTGCAGTATTCCAAATTCTGGAGCCCTAAAAACTCCGCCCACAAAATCCACCTCCATAGCCGCTCCGCCATGCTCCTCTGTTACGCCCCTGCCTTCGCCCTCACGCTCATGATCTCCTTCTTCTTCCCGCGCCACATTCACCCTGACCCGAGGATTTTTCTAATCAAATCGCTCCTCCTCCTCCATTTCTCCAAGCGGATCTTCGAGGTAAACTCTAATTACAAATTACGATTAGTTTCTCTCCGGATATCGAATTTTTCTCCTCCATTGATTGACGATTAACCGATTTCTCTCAGGTTGTTTTCGTTCACAAGCACAGCAACAAGATGGCTCTGAACGACGCGATTCTGACCTCGATTTGCTACATACTCTTCTCCGCCGCCACGATCTACGCTCAGATGGTCTCGCAGGATCTTGCGGAGCCGGAGATGGACCTCGTGCCGGCCGGATTGGCGCTGTACTCGATCGGAATCGCCGGTAATTTCTACCACCATTTTCTACTGTCGAAGCTGAGGAGAGAGGGGGAGAGAGAATACAGGATTCCGAAGGGCGGATTGTTCGAAGCGGTGGTGTGCCCTCACTACCTGTTTGAGATCATCGAATTTCTGGGAATCTCCTTCGTTTCGCAGACATTGTTCTCGTTCGTCTTCACCTTCGGATCGGCGCTGTTCTTGATTGGGAGGAGCCATGCCACCAGGAATTGGTACGTCTCTAAATTTGAAGATTTCCCTCCCCATCTTAAAGCTATTGTGCCTTTTCTTTTCTAGAAATTGCTATGCTCTGTAACAAATAACAGATTTGAATATTTGAATGTTGCTTAGAGTTTTTCTTCTCTGTTTTCGAAGGTCTCCGATGAAATTATTAGATTTCTCCGATGTTGATTTGAGAAGTTAAGTAGGGCTGTTGCCTAAAAAGTAAAGATTTTGAAGTCAATATGATTGAATGAGATCAACAATTTCAACTACAAGTTTACAATGGTTTAGTTTGACTTTAAGAGTCAATTCTATAAGTCAAAATCCCACGCACCAAACCCTTTTATGGTACCTAACTGTTTGTTTATTGCCAATATTTGTACCAATTTTGTATCACTCACCTGCTCCGATTGGTTCATACAGTCGTTGACTTCAAATTATCAACCTTACGTGTCGTACTAAAAAAAACGTGCTTTTTAAGTTATGATGTGACTTGTGATCTAATTTTCGATAGGCTAGATCTATGTACTAAGATTTTATCTATATGAAAATTAAATGAATAGTATACGTATCTACCCTATCTTCGGTAGATTTATTGTCTCTTTGAAATTATGTTTTTTTTTCTTCTTTTTGAGAAATTTGAAATTGTTAAAGGAGGATTAAATCATCACTCAATTCAAAAATTTAAACTGATGGGTTGAGTAAATTTAATTCATATATAAATATTTCAATCGAAATCAAGTTCAGCTGAATGACTAATTAATAATAAAGGAATGACTAAGGAAATAAAAATAAAAATAGTGTAAAGTGTTCTAACTTATTTGTTTTTCTTTTTTCAAATTGACATTTGGAATAGTTAACATATGTTTTATCCGCTGATTTATGCTCGAAGCAGCTGGTATGCTAGGTCATTAGTATAAAAATGCTCAAATATGTTATCGATTCGTTAAAATTTTAACTTTTTTTTAGTTCAAAAACTATAAAATAAATCATGGGCAAGTATTTGAAGTTCAAACATTTAAATTTAAACTTTTTTTTAGTTCAAAAACTATCAAATAAATAATGGACAAGTATTTGAAATTCAAACATTTAAGAAGTAAGCAATCTTTTGATCCATTTAACTATACCCTAAATTTTAGGATAATAAATACATAAAACAGTCACAAAAATCATTATATACAAAAGTATTCACAAATCTTGGAAGAAAAAAAAAACAATTCAAAGGTAATTTTTGTTTATTAAAAAAAAGAAAAAGAAAGAAAACAATTCAAAGTAGGGAAGAGGTTGACATTAAAATTTTTAAAATATATATTTAGTTTAAATTTTGCTAGTTACAGTTATAGACTCACCGTGGCTATTTTTGTAATTTTACAGTGGCAATATTTGTAATTTCAAATAGTTACTGGTTAATTATATATCCGTTGTAAATATATAGACTTTTCTGTTCATTACTTGATTCACGCGATTAAGCTTTCGAAAGCGCAAAATTTCGTTCATCTTCGTCTGTAAATTGGCACTATACCGTAGATAATTCCGCGCTCTGCCATTTGAACATCGAAAAAGCCACATATTCAACAATAAACTCAGTCTACACTGATCGAAAGGTAAAAAATTTATTCAGTTTCGACGCCGAAGACAAGAATTTTGTCATTTTTCATCACTTGAGTTGCCCTATTTTGAATCTGTAGGAGGAAACTGATCATCAATGGATCGACTAGATGGTTCAGCGAAGCTCATGATAGTTTCCGATCTCGATCTCACCATGGTATATTTCTTCAACCTAGCGACATCACGATTTATCTCCCTTGGAAAATTTTGGTGAAACGGGGATTATAATTTCACAGGTTGATCACGACGATAAGGAGAACACTTCGCTTCTCAAGTTTAATGCCCTATGGGAAGCCTACTACCGTCGGAATTCTCTGCTCGTATTCTCAACTGGTAGATCGCCGGCGATGTACAGAGAACTGAGGAGGAAAAAGCCTCTGTTGACCCCCGATATTACCATAACGTCTGTGGGAACGGAGATTGCGTATGGTGATCCGATGATTCCAGACGAAGAATGGGAACAATTTCTGAATCAAAACTGGAATCGAGATGTAGTCTTGGAAGAAGTCCTAAAATTTCCGGAACTCAAGCCGCAGGTAGAGATGCCAATTTGATGTAATCTGATTGAGGTTTTTGTTCCTTAGTTCTTTATTCTCGTCGCTTCTTGAGGATGCGTATTTTACCCCTAAATCTAATTGGTTTGATTGGGATGTTTCTTCAACCTGCACGACAAATCGAGGACATCGTAGCCAGAAACGGAGCAACGGCCTCATAAAGTTAGCTTTTACATAGATAAGGATGAAGCCCCAAAAGTGGTCAATGCTCTGTCTGAATGTTTGGAGAAACGAGGGGTAATTCTATTTTTGTTGGTCTGAACTGAACTTACTAAATTCAATTTCTATCTATCATAAATATTCTGCTTGTTCTCCCGGAGATAGCATAGGGGTGGGCGGAGCCTCCCCGGGATTAGTAGGAAGTGGGTCAAGGAGCGAGCACGGACGCCCCGTTACTGAAAAAAAAAAAGAGAAAAAAACTGTGTGTATTGTATGCTTGTATATCTTGTGAACTCATCTGCTCTTGTTTTCCTTGTATTGTGTTGAGAGCAGGGAAGGTTGAGTGTTCCTTTTAACTCATTGAATATACTTTGTCAGTTAGATGTAAAAGTAATCTACAGCAGCGGCATTGCGTTGGACATATTGCCAAAAGGTGCTGGCAAAGGCGGGGCACTTGCGTATCTTCTCAAGAAGTTCAAAGCTGATGGGAAAGTTCCAGTCAATGTTCTTGTTTGTGGCGACTCTGGAAACGACACCGAGCTTTTCACTGTTCCTGATGTCTACGGCGTGATGGTCAGTTGCCTCAGAAGCCTTCATCACCCAAGTACATACCAATGAATCAATGATGCATCATCATCAACATATCCTTGTAAACAGTGCGATTTGTGGTATCATTCTTTCCCTCGATTGTGCAGGTAAGCAACGCACAGGAAGAGCTGTTGCAGTGGTATATCGAAAATGCAAAGGGCAATCCGAAAATAATTCATTCGACCAAGAGATGTGCGGGTGGGATCATAGAGGCAATTGGCACCTTCCAACTTGGTCCAAACTTGTCTCCTAGAGACATGATAGATTACAGAGGATGCTGCAAAGTGGAGAGTGTGGATCCAGGCTTTGAAGTCGTAAAGTTTTATGTGCTGTATGAGAGATGGAGACGCGGTGAAGTGGAGAAATCGGAGCTGTATCTCGAGTATCTGAAGTCCATCTTTGTAAGTCTCACATAGTTGTTACCATTACAGTTATATGGAGTTAAGATTCAAATGTAAGCTTCAATTGATCCCTAAGATAAGAATGGTTGTTGTTTCAGTTTCATGATTTGTGTTGTGTGTTTGAATGATGGTTGCAGGATGCAGGAGGAATAGTAGTGGATCCATGTGGGGTGGAGAGAGGTATGGAGGAATGTATAGATGCAATGAGAGGGTTATATGGTGATAACAAGAAGGGGAAGGAGATGCCATTCCGAAGCTGGATAGACCGACTCTCGTCCACACAGATTGCGACCGACTCCTGGCTTCTCAGGTTCCATAAATGGGAATCGTCTTCGTCGTCCTCACCCAGTAACAGAAAACATATTTCTCTCTCATTTTTTTTATTACGTTCTTATTAAGCAGTAGTTGATTTTGTTTTACACAAACAGGGAATCCGTTTTTGGGGAGCTTAACTACAGTTCTAATGACTTCACAGTCACAGGTAACACAATCATTCAGAGGCCCCGATTCTTGTTTTACATTTTTAAATTTTATAAGAAATGTAAGCATTTTACAACTGATTATGTTTCTTGTTTTTTATTTTTTGAAAATATTCTTCAAATTGTATAGAAATTTTAAAAACAGCGGTTTCCGTTTCTAATTTGTTACAAAACATAAATATAAATATTGCCTATCCTTAAAATCAGTAAAATCAGAAGTGTTGGAATTCTATTTTTCTTTATTAAAAATGAAAAAACAAAAAAACAAGAACCTTATCAAGCAGGCCTTTATTTTTACTTGTTTTTTGGTTTTCTTTTGATATTTTCTGCATTTTCTTGAATATCAAAGGGTTTGATATGGAATTGGATGCACGTGCATCACACATGGTTGGATCAGGATGCTTCACCTTCACAACCTACATCTACATCTACATGGTTCTTCTAAAACTTTCTTTTCCCTCTTTAAAACTTCATACGTTACAATAATTTGCCAACATGATAATTCTGTATATACCATTTTTCTACATTGAATTATATAATGTGATAAAGTTTATTATTAATTATACAATTTTTGTATTATTAATAAAGTCTTTCATCGTATACTAATAATTTGTGAGTATGAGGTATATTACTGTATACCTTTTTGTATTATTGATTAAGTGTATCAATTATATACTTATATTACTAATACAAGCGTTCCGCAATTATTTATGTTAAATATGCTATTATCACAAAAGCCATTTAAATTTTGTTTCTTTTTACTTGCAAAAAATTATCTACACTAAATTGTAACTTTTTTAATCTCTTTCTAATATTTTATAATCGTAAGTACATCAATAAACTTTGAAAGTTATACACAATGAGATCATAATCTGATGATTAAAAAAAACTGTGGACGTCTCTCCCTAAAATTCTATAGATATCATATAATGATGAAATGTTATAACATGAGCTTCATGCTATTTTAAAACCAAGAAATTTTCTACACAGAGAGGATATGATGATATGAAGATGAATGGAACAGAGAGGCCTTTGCAATTACAATCCATAAATTCTCAGGGGTCCTGAATAAATGGCCGAGCATTCAAATTTTCCTAAAAATAATTGTTAATGTTTAGAACAAACTAGTGCCTACGGCTGACTACTGCTGGTTAGAACTTAGAACTGTACCTGCAATATACAAATGGCGAGTGCAGCAACGATGATTGTTGCAATAACGGATGCAGTTCCACGAATTCCCGACGATGTAGACCTATGGATGAAACAAAATCAACATCTTAAAGGTATCGAAAAACTTTCTTTGAATTTAGATAAACAGTGTTAGAATCGGAATTCAGATCCAAGGGGTGAGAAATGAGAGCAGGAAGAAGCATGAAAATAGAATCTGAATTCACAAGATGCAGCAATTCACAGAACAGAACACAAGGGAATGAAGAGTAATGGAAATCATAGGATGATGTGGAGCAGTTAGTAGTTACCTTGCGACGAGGTCCTTGACCGAGTCAGTTCCGAGTCCGAACCCGAAAGGAAAAAGTGGATCATAGTGTGGATCTCCTACATTCATTGGTAGTTGATCAACGGATTTAAACCATGTTCTTGGAAGCTTCCCACTGAACCCATGGTCTCCATAGAGGCAATCAGTGACTCCTAGGCCCTCGGTGCCTGGTAACCAAGCTGCTACAAGAGCATCAATAGATGAAATGTATGGTTCCATCACAATTGGCCTTCCAGAAACGACTACCACCACACACTTTACAGAATCACAAACATTTTTTATGGTGTTTGGACCAGGATCCAACATGGTGAGCGTAGTACTATCTCCTACACTCTCGGCATACGGCATTTCGCCAACGACAACAATGGCATATGAGAAGTCATTAGACTTGACAAAGTTGCTGTCGGGATCCTCACTGAATACGACCTCTGTGCTCGGGTCGACTGTTGATTTGATGGCAGCAAGAATGCTGGTTCCTGAAAATTGGGAAAAGGAAATATCAAAGGGAAGGTTTTTTTTTATTAACTTGAAGAGTGAGTGAACATAAAGGAGAGAATAATATTAATAAAAGCTTATGAGTTTAGTGATAATTAAAATAGAGTAAATGGTAAAAATACCATTTCTTGATAACTGGTTGGATTTTGCTGGGAGATATTATCAAAGCACGTAAAGCAATAATTTAACCGCTTATGATTCTTTTATGTACAACAAGTGTGAGGATGGGTCCTGAATCTCCAACTTCTAAGAAAGGAGTAAGATATCTTCACGACCTTTGATTTATGGTTATGTTAGAATGAGAGAAAAGAACGTACCTCTTGTACCATTGTTGCCACTGAACCCTTGCCATGCGATTGTCCATCCACCACATTGATATCCTAAATTATCAACATGAGTACCAGCAACCAGGATCTTAGGGGCCTTCTTTGGAAGGGGTAGCACCGGTTGGCTATCGTTTTTCCCATTCTTCAGCAGCACCAGCGACTGCCTCACAGCTTCTCTTGCCAAGTCCCTATGTTCCTATAAATCATAGATGCAATATTACGCCCATCAGACTTATCACTCCACAGAGGTGTATGAGAAGGTTTGTGAATAACTACCTACTTCCTATGAATGCTCGTTTACTTAGACATGAAAACAATCAGATTTTTGTCATGAAATTTATTATACCACATTGTCAGGGGATGAATGGATTAATTAGTAGTACTAGATTGAGAAAGAAGGTTATATCGGACCTTAAGATAAGGTTAGAGAAGTGAAGGGCATTAAGAAAAATGACCCCCATCTAATTTTCAAACTAATAACCAATTAAAATTAACACTAGCTATATATTCTGCTATAGTTTGAAGTCAGACCTGGCTCCCGAGCTCATTGACAAGGCTGTAATCTCCCATGGGGTTCTCAAAAAGACCCATTGAAAACTTGACCGATAAAATTCTCCCAGCAGCATCATCAATGCGATCCATTGGGATGACATTGCTCTGCACTAGATGCGTAAGATCATCAATGAATTCTGTATACTTGTAAGGAACCATGACCTGCAGAACACAGAACCAAAGCCTAAATACTCCCACTTCCATTATAAAATTTTGCATCCAATTAGTCATATATACAGTCCAAACTTGATGTTATTTTTCCCTAAAGAGAGGCCACCAACCATGTCAATGCCAGCTAAAATTGCAGCTTGGACAGAGTAGGTGTAGTTAGAATGTGGCGGAGAAGTAATTCTGTCCAGGCCCTCCCAATCTGAGATGACAAAACCCTGAAAATGCACAAAGTGAAATTAGTAACCAACATCAGATAGTGGCATAATTTCAGAAGAGGTGCATCAGCAAACGTTCCTTTTTTTTTTTCTGATAATCGGGAGGTGGAGTTTTGCTCCCCTATATCCAGGAGACATCAAGGATTTCTAGTGTTAGCTCATCGGAATGTTCAAACTTGAGGCCTCTAAATCGATATAACCAAAAGACCCCAAACCCTTGTCAACTAGGCTGCCCTTGAGGCGCATCAGCAAACGATTTTCAAAAACAAATTTAAATGGTCAGACCTACCTTAAATTTAAGGGTGCCCTTGAGGAAGCCAGTAATGAGCTCATGGTTTGCATGCATCTTTACCCCATTCCAACTGGAATAGGAAATCATTACCGATGAAACGCCCTTGATGATCGAATCATAGTAGGCAGGCATGTGAATGCTGAGCAGTCCATGCCAGTCAATAACTGTATTGTTCTCATTGATGCCATTAGTTGTCCCACCATCTCCCACAAAGTGCTTTGCACAGGCGATAACCTTCTTTCTGCAACAAAAAGTTACAAAACTATATTAAACTAACTTTGCAGAGAAAGTTAACAAACAAATCAGATATGGTTTCTGCAATTTGGTTGAAGAACATCAGTTTCACAGATGAGCATATGCAAAGCTACATTCCTAAATTTGCAACATTTCAGTGTTCAACTTTCAGAATGTTATATTAAAATGGACCTACACATTTATTTACCATATGGGGTTTCCCTTGATTAGAAGATCATCAGAAACATGAGACTATTGATTCCACTGCATATTTTTTCATGGCAAAAAATTTCCTAACTGGCGTGGAGAGCCTTTTAGGAAACATTATGCATGAACTCACAATTTAATATTTTAAACAAAAATGAAATTCTACATCTTCTAAGGCCATACGTTCCGCCAACATATGGAATCCCCTTCCGATAATTAGCAGGAGGTTCTCCTTGCAGACCAGGAATAATCTCTGTCATCTCTTGCACAATTTTTGGATCCTCGCTGTAGCTTTCATAACATCGCCCCCACCTCGGGTCCCTACATACCTAAAAGATGGATTCAAGGGAAAGAAACTGTTATATATCAAATCCAGCACTAAAACAAATTGTGCAACATTCAACAAAACATCTGTTTTTGGAAGTCTTAGATAATAATGTGTTTACCGCAATGCATGGAGCAAAGGCAAAAGAAATCCCCGTAGCTCTAACTTCAAGTGCTGTTGCAGCACCAATCCTTCGAACTAGGTCAGGATTTCTGTTAAGGGAGAGGCAAAGAACAAATGTAAAGAGGTTATGACGTTCTTATGTGCAGGGCATAAGGAAAGGACAATCACTTGCCTGGTTGCTCCAAGTCCAACATTATGAGGAAATACGGTAGCATTGTAAACGTTGTTATGGCCATGAACAGCATCAATGCCATACATCATTGGGATGCCCAATCGACTAGAAAGAGAGCCCTTCTGGAATTCATTTATCATGTTCACCCAATCTTCAGCACGAGCATCAGGAAGCGGCACACTTCCCCCGCCACTTAGCACACTTCCTGTACAAATTTCACAGTTCATGCTACCCTTTCAGAAAAAGTTTGTCATTTTACATTTTACTCTGATAATCAAATTTTTCATAGCTATTGTTTGGGTTTTGCATGAATACAAACTCTAGATTATGTGTCCTTGACCATGAATTTCACATCGCTTCAACAGATTAACACATATACATATTTATTGAATAAATTTCAAAACTACAGAACTCACAACATTATAAAGCTAAAAATACTTCGAATATAATTCTAATAACATGTAACAATGAAACTTTGTGAAAGATCCCTCGAGCAAAAGAAGAAAGCAATACACAAAAAGGTACTTTAACATGACGAAAATGATCTCAATTGATCTTCAGAGAAGTGTAATATTCACTACAAAGATATTATATAGAGCATCTATTTATATTTAGCGACGAAGGGGCGAGAGAAACTTATTTGCCATCCCAACTTTTAGCCACAAGAATCAAATGTAAAAATGGGGAGGAAAAGAAACGCCAAACCCTACTCTGAACTATACTAGACCAGAACTTCAGATAAAAACTCGAGCATTTACATAAAACTGAGAGAGAAATTATTGCTTTACCAATGGAATAATCTTTCATAACTGTAACATTGGCAACGCTCCTGTCAATCTGGACCATTTGACCGATTTTCTCCTCCAGAGTCATTCGGCCAAGAAGGTCCATAACTCGAACAGCAACTGGTTGTTTCGGATCTTTGTATTTCAAATACTCCGCGTCCACCGTTGTAGCCCACCACCACCAACCCAAGCACAGAATCGCAACCACCTGAACGAAAATCTGGGCCATCTTCCTTTTCTGAGAGGTGAATCCACACTGAAAAAGACCAAAAATCTCCACAAAATTAAACCCATTTGCTGCACATTGTACTTGGTTGCCAAGAAAATGCAGAAAACAGAAGAAAGAAGAAAGAAGACTCTCTCTTACGATCGGTAATTGCCCGAAATCGCAAGCTCCAAATGCTATGAGAGTTCTTCAGTTAAGCCAACTTTAAGTTTCTAATTTATGGGTCCTTTAGAACTAGAAGTAACCTAAGAGAGTAAGTTAATTAATAGTATCCCTTCATTCTTTTTCGGGTTCTTTTCTCTATTCTGAACCCCTCACATTCCAGCGTCGTTGCCTCTGTTTTCTTTCAAATTTTGAGGCCGCAATCGATTTCTGGAGACAAACCGAAGAACACGCATCCCAATGGAAGGAAAAAAGAGAAACCCAAACTAGAATCAACGAAGAACAGACACTAATTTCAGTTTCTGTTCCCGCTCAACCCCATTTTCAGAATCCCAATCAAATACAAACCAGTAGAAAAAGCAAATACGGCGACAAAAATCGAGAGAGATAGATGTTACCTGAAAGTTTGAATGAGAGTAGGAGGAAGCAAAAAACCGTAAGAGGGATTGAAGCCAATGGTATAGTGGTTTAAAAGAGAGTGAGGAACTTTGGATAAGGCGAAGAGAACTTTTGAAGTGGTGAAAGAAAGAAAGAAAGAGAAAAAAAGGTGTGGGAAAAATGGGAATGGTGATTCGGTAAAAGTGGAGAGAAAGCTAAAACGTGGGTGGTGGGCTGCGATTTTAATGCAAAAAAACGCAAAAGAGAGAGATTCTTTGGGATTTTCTTACGCCATTACTGAACCTCAACGTGTCTTCTGAGTTACAGTCACAGTTGTGGGGCAAATCACAAATCCAAGGTCCCCGCCATTTTCAGAAAAAACGATTTTCAACTTTTTACTTCAGTTTCCCAAAAACGAACCAAAAAAAAAAAGAAAAGAAAAGAAATATTTTTTACAATTTCATATATTCAAGACGCTAATTATAATTTATCTGTTACGTTAAAAAACGTATTTGGAATTTGTACTCCATCAAACGATTTGGAATGTTGGAAACATTAAAACTTAGTTATTATAGTTTAAAATTTATGATTTTTCGATTTTTATCATCTAATGAAACTAGACTTTTTAATTTAAAAATATATTTAGTCTCCGGCTACTTTATCTATATAAGAAATTTTACTAAATCTTAAAATAAAAAATTTCACGATAGAGGTTAAATCGTTACAAACTTTAAACTAATTATTACAAAAACTGACGGACTAAATTGTTATCCATTTGAAATGATAGTGATTGAATTATTAACATTATTTCAATAAAATTATAGAGACCATACAATTTTTTTAACCTGTGTTTGATGTTTTAATCTATAATGATTAGACATTTTTCATTTTATTTTTTAATGTTCAACACATTTATCATCCATCATAAAGAAAATAATATATATATCTATAATGGGAACAAATGAAAAAGTTCTACCGTCACTTTTTCCCCCTTATTTTTATTAGTGAAATACTCATTCAAAACCATAAAAAAGATAACTTTTGTTTAGTGAAATATAAATAAATAATTACCAATAGAACCACTTATCACTGATATATTTCGGGCTCTCTTTTTATATCATTCTCTTCTCCAATTATAATTAATATTGATACACATTTAGAATTCGTTTATAATGTACTTGTTTTTTATTCCCTGTTTTCCGTTTTCTGTTTATTCTTTCTAGTTTTCTTAGAACTATAAACATGAATATATTCGGTGACCAAATTTTTATATTATTTTTTGGAAAGAGAAATAGAACACGAAAAGCTATCAAATGGACATTTATTGATTTTTTTAATCATTTTTATCCCACCCGTGATGATGAATATACTAATATGAACATGGTTCAACTAGTTGAGATATATGTTTTAGACCATGAAATTGGAGGTTTAAATCTCCAAACATTATTATTGAACTAAAATAAATTATTAAATTAAAATACTCTGTCTTGTAAGAAAAATAATGGAGGAGACAATTGTCAGAATTTTGAAAATGACATCGTTATTTATATTTATGAAACAACAAAACATTTAGAAGCAATTTATATATCTTTTTTTTTCCTCTTTTTGATAAAAAGAGTAGTAAAAACATCATAAATCAGAAAGGTACCAATGGTTGAACTAACCGTGTATTGATTAAGTAAATCGACTATTATTTTTTAGAAAATCATAATGATAAAGTATTTTAGATTCTTGTTTTCAAATAATGAATCCAGTAAATATTACTAACCAAGCAAACCTTAATCTTAATCAAGTGATTAAGTAAATCGACTATTATTTTTTATAAAATTATAGTGACAAACTATTTGTTTAAAAAAAAAAACTTTATGGTGGATAATTATAGAAGGGAGCAATTGCCAGTTGGGTTAGTTGGGTTCCACTTCCACCTGACAGTTTTTAATATATAAGATATAATTATTTTTTGCTTTTTGTAATTTGGAGTTTGGTAGTATATGGAAAAAGAAACACACACATAATGAAGATTTTGAAATATGCATATAATATAGATATTTATTCAATTTAGAGAGTTTTTTTTTTTTAAAAAAATCAAATAAGCATGGAGAGATATTATTGATAAATGATGAGAGAGAAGAAAACGAAAGAAAACAGACCTGCCTCCATTTCCATAATAGCTTTAATTTAAGCATCGTGAATGGACAACCCTACACAAAAGAAGAGAACCAATAAGGAAAAAAAAAAGTTAATTTAAAAACAAATTTTTATAAAATAAATTGTTTCATTTTCATAAATAGCATTGCTTTTTATATTCTGTAAAATTAGCCCTTTGTCTATTTGGTGCACGATATTTTTATAAAATTATGGGCAATGCAAAACCAAACATAATTGAATTCCATATTGTTGTTGGAATTTGTAGTTAAAAGGCTTATCGGGTTAAAATAATATTTTTTTCTAATAAGACTAACATGCAGAGTTAGAAATTTAACTAATTAAATTAAATCCAGGTTGACATTAAGATAATATATTTTATAAAAAAAATTGGTATCAAACGTGTCATTCTTTTATTTCTAAAATTTTACCAAAAAAAAAAAACATTATAATAAAAACCTGTACTAAAAAAATATTACTGAAAAAAATTTCTTAATAAAAAGCATGAAATGAACTCTAAGGATTTGTTTAGTAATATTCATGTTTTTTGTTTCTCACTTCCCATTTTCAATTTTATGCATTTGATACTTATTCATGTTTCTTGTTTTTCTAACGTTTTTAATATTAAATTTCTTATTTCTTCTTCTTATTTTCAAATTTTTTCGAAATATAGATAAAAATATTATTTATAATTTTTTATTTATAAAATGCATAACAACTATTAAAAAATAAATATAACATAAACATTTTAAATACTCGATTTCCATATAAAATTTTTACTTTTTTTAGTTTAAAATTTGAGAGAACCCCAAATGTTACAAAACATGTTTTTTTTTCTTTTCTTTTAATAAGAAAAAGAAAAGAACTATAAATAAAACATATAAAACATAGTTATGTTTTTCTTTTTATTAAAGAAGAGAAAACGAAATAAATAACATAAAATAGAAAAGCGAAATAAGAACGTGATTAAATTGGATCTTAAAAGATTGAGTCTACTTTGAATGTTATAATAATAATAATAATTATTATTATTATCTTTTACATTAACACGGTTGATGAGATTCAGATCGTATTAAACTTATATATTCATAGTTGAGAATTCATTATGTGTGTAGATTTATTTATAGATTTGTTAATCTTCTCAAATAAATAACTTTATATTATATAAAATTAAATAATTGTTGCATATATTTTTAAGTTTTTATATTCGATTTATTTAAATAATTCACACACAAATTACACAACAAACATCATGTCAAGCACGATTTCATTCGTCAGCCCAAATGTGGATTGGATAAGAAATAGACAAATAGAGACAGAATGAAAAATATTTATTTATTTATTTATTATTATTATTATTCTTTTTGGCAAAGGGAAAGGGAAAAAATTTCAATGATATGTGTTATGTCATAGAAAAGAAAACGCCATCATCAAGTAGCCTGAAATATAATATTTTAAAAATACATGTGTGTCTATATCAAAATGGTCCCACTAAATTATGAACCTTCAATCGTAGGTAATATAGTTGTTTATGAAGCGCACTTGATATAAAATAAGCCATTAAAATTTAAATATTTTATCTGACCTACTTTAAAATATCATTATTCCTAAGCTAGCTTAATTGATTAAAAAACTTATTTTCGATTAAATATCAAGTTCGAATTTCTAACTCTACAGGTTATATTCAAGAAAAAAAATAATATTAATACTAATTCTTGCTAAATTTTTGTAACATATTACCATTGATAAAAAAATTACGGGTTAAATTCCCACGTGTTGTGCTAAAAAAAATTAAGTACAAGTTTCAACTAAAACATCTCAAAACTGAACTTGTATAAAAATATTACTACAAAGAGGACAGAGTATAGAGAAAGTTTAAAAATTATTTTGTCTTTTTTACTTTTAGTTCGGATTCTTTTTTATCCTGTAGTTTTATTTGTTAATTTTAATTACCGTACTTTCAAAATATTTATTTTAATATTAATTTATGTATTTTAAATAATGACCACTTTGATCCTTTCTTATAAAATTTTATACACACTAGAAATTTAGTAGCTGAATTATCAAACAGTAAATGAGATAAAAGTGAGGGTGAATGAACAAAATTTTTGGAAAAATTTAGTGACTGAATGGATGCAAATAAACTAAAAAAAAAATTGACTGACTAAAATGAAAGTAAAGTATAAAGATTAAAAGGAAAAAACAAACTTGAAAATGGGCAAAAATGAATCAAAAGTTTAAATTCTCGCTCCAAAACATCATACGTATATGATATATGTGGATATGTCTATCCGGTTGCAGTTGCTCTTAGAACGTTTTTTTTTTTATTATTATTATTATTATTTTTTGGCATGAGAAGTGGAAATGTGGTAATCAGAAAAATTGAGAATCGAACAAATTAAATGTTGCAGAGAATCAGAAACCTGCTTAATCGCTACCTGTAATCGAAGATCTTCCGGTGGCACTCTGGTACGGACGAACAGTTCTTCAGATCGATCGCAAACAAGAAGCGAAGGGGAAAATACAAATCACAGATCAGATCGGATGGCAAAAAAAGAAACAGAGAAGTGAATCGGAGACACAGCAGAGTTCCGTATTATATATATATCTCAGAAAAAAAAAGAGAGAAAAATTCATCGATTCGGAATGCGAACGTGCGTACATCAAATTTATCGGATGTAAGCGAAATCGAATCGAAGCCACGTTATCGTTCTAATCTTTGAAGAGAAATCGTCGTCTTCAAATTTGCCAGAACCACAAGCAATCGGTATTCAATTTCAACAGGGAACAGAGTTAGGTCGATTCGTACGTACCTGCAATTTTCCAGAATTTCTCGTTGAAATTTGGAGCGGAGGAAATTTTGCGATCGCCGTACGGCTGCGGAAGTAGGAACTCTAAGACGAGAGAAATCTTGAGCCAGACGGACAAGTTATTGATCGTCGGTCGCTTTCGTGCCAAATTCATACAAATTGTATTCTTTACATTTATAATATTATTTTTTAAAAAATATCTGATTTGATTCCTTTTTTTTTTATTTAAGGGATTTGGTAACCTTTCTATTTTTTGGAAAAATGTTACAGTTTTCATCCCAATTGTAATAATCCAATAAATGAATTAGGGAATTTTTTAAGAGGCAATTACATAGTATAAAAGGGATAGACCAACTATGCCAACATTTTCCTTATTAACTCTGACTTTTTGGCATGCTTAATTAGTTAATTTTAAAATTTAACAACAAAATTAAAAACGAAATTTACTTTTCTACTCAAAGTAAGTGTCAATGGTTTACTTTGTATAAAAGCGTCACTACTACTCTTTTTCCTTTATTGACTAGCAAATTTTCTAAAAAAATTAAAGTACATCGGTGAAAAATGTTTCTTTTCGTTAATAAATAAATAATATATATATATATGCCAATCTTAGCAATAGACATAATTAAGTAGTTAAGACATCTTATTCTTTCTCTACATATTGGCGTTTGTTAAGGATGAATAAATCACCACTCGATTTAAAATCTTAAGTTTATGTGTTGATAAATTTAATTCAAATATATAATATAGTTTAATCTTCATAATTCCCTTACTTTTCAAAATGATTTTTATTGCATATATAATAAACTTGAAAATAGGACATGGAAAATTGAAATGATGGGAGAAAGTTCCTTATGAAATCAATAATGCACATCACGATAAATTAGAACTATCAATCAATTCAATGTCGGAGGTCTAAATTAAGTTATAGCCTATAAGAGGATATGATTTCAAAAGTCTATGAGAAATCAAAATTTGAAAATTTTATTTTAAGTCTAAGGTTCAATATAATAAAATTGAAAATTTTACGTAAAAATTCATATACGCTGCCAAATTTACGAGTAATTGTTTTTTAAAATGAATCCTAATATTTTAGGGTTGAATGAATTTGATTTAGGGGATGTTTAAAGAAAGTCCTTAAACAACATTACGATTGTTATTTTCATAAAATTTTTAGTTTTATTTTTTTATTTTTTATAATACAACATGTGGGGTGAATGATCGAATTCACAACCTCTTGTTTGTAGATATATTTCAATTATCATTGAACTACGCTCATTTTGACCATAAATTTTTTAATAATTAATATTAGTTTTTACTTTTATTGTCAATCTCAACATTACTCAATTTGTCAAAACTCTACCTAGCTCATAAGTGGTTGAATTACAAAAAAAATTATTCTGCTAAGAGGATTCAAATCTCTCCCCGTTCGCGAAGCCATAAGTTATCCTTATATTATTGAGAGATAAGAACGAATTGGATTGACTCGACTAATATAATGGATGGAATGCTGAGCTTGGTGTTAGAGTTCAAATAAAATTGAACTAAATACAAGGAGTAATTTTTCAATACAATTTCTCTATACAATTTAAACAAACTTCTCAACTCTCAACTACCGAAATGAGTAATCTTATTGAGAATGCAATCTCAACTTTTTCCAAAAACTTTGCAATGAAAAAGAGATTAACTGAATCACATTTGGAAGCAAAATTGAATTGAAAAGTTATACTTTACTACACAAAAGGGGAAATATATTGTCCCCTTAATCAAAGAAACCAAAAAAGGTATAATCTCAACCCCAAGCAAACCAATTCCAAACCCTATAAATACCACCAAACAAACCCTAAGTTTTACCCACCAAAAGAAAATCCGACCCACCAAAAGACCCGACCCGACAACAAGAAGAAAAAAAACCGCCATTTTTTCCGGCGACTCAGAATGACGACGCTGAGGCCAAGAACCGGCGGACTTGACGCCCTCCGCCGCCAATCCTTCCGCGCTTATTACGAGCCGTTCACTCCGAAGGTTGAAGAGAAAGAAGAAACCGAAGCCCATATTCTGCAGCTCGAACTGACAGGTCGGAGCTCGACCACATTTCGCCGTCTAATTTCTTTAACTTTCATTAACGTGTTCCAAAATGTCGCCGTCGTGTTGATTGTTTTGGTAGATCTATTTTTTCGTTCGATTCTGAATTTGTTTCTCTTGTGATCGAATCGTTTCTCAGATTTCGACAAGCAGCAATTTAAGTTTAGGGTTGATGAAGGGACACGGACGGTGGCGGTGACCGGAACTCGGAACGCGGGAAATAACAAATGGTTAAAATTGGATAAAACTTACCCAATTCCAGAAAATTGCTTAATCGACAAAATTGATGATAAATTTGAAGGGGGAATTCTAACCATTACAATGCCCAAACAAATTACCGGAGCAGAGACGGCGGCGGCGGCGGCGGCGGAAACGGCGGTGGCGGCCCCGCCTCCCAAAGAACCAGAACAACCAACCCCTGAAATCTCGCCGGAAACAGCCGCCACGCCGGAGACAAAGACTGAAACTAAAGCGCCGGAGGAGGCTCTTCCAAAGGACGATTCTAATTCAGTGAAGCCAGCGGATGACGGTAAGGGAAAGTCTGCAGAACTCCAAAAGCAAGCCTCGGCGGGGGCCAAGGAAGAAGCTCCGCCGCAGGGCGCCGCCGCGGCTGAGAAGGGTCCGGCACAAGGAGATTCCGGCGAGCCGAAAACGACGTCGCAGGATGAGAAAATCGGTAGCCCAGATGAGAAGCCAACGGAGAAGAGAGAAATCGAAAATCAAAACCCAGAACAGGGGAAGGAATCCAAAACAGAGGAGGTGGTTAAGAATCAAGAAGAGCGCAAGGTTGGAACCGGAGCTCCATCTCCGACAGGGACCACGGCGGCAAAGTTTGCCCGCGGCGTCACGGTCGGAAGGATGCCGTCGCCGGCGATGGCGAGTCTGGCGGCGGCGACTGTGATCGCAGTGGCAGCGTACTTCGCATATGTTTATTACGGATTGCTCGCGACGAAATGAAGCCGAAGTTTGCAACGGGCCCCACAAGATTTATATTGTTAAGAAATAAATGATAATTTTTTCTAACTTGTTCAAATTTTATTTGTTTGTTTGTACAATACTTAATAAATATATTAAAATAAAATATTAAGAAAGTAATAAGAATACTTCTTTTTTTATTAGTGGGATTGTCAAATTTTACTGACCATTTATACACCCTTTATACTTTGGATAAATTTTAATAGATTATGGAATCAAAACCAATATCTTGATATTAAACTTTGAAGAACAAGTATAACGAGACATTATATATAAAATAATTTAAGTTTTAAATAATAGTTTGGTCCTACCACTTTAATTTTGGTTCCTGCATTTTCAAATTTTATGTATTTTAGTCATCGAAGAATTTGAAGTCCATTTTGGTCTTTGTATTTTTAGAATGTGACCAATTTAGTCTCTACTAGTACAATTTTAACACAACGTATTAACATAAAATTATGATTATATTTCAATAAATTTATTGAGTGAAGTGTCAGGCTATGAAATAAATGAGATTAAAAGAAAAATAGACTAAAATAATAATTTTTTAAAAGTACATATATATCAATAGATAGTTTTAAAAATACATGCTAAAATAAAATAAGTATCAAGATTGTCTTTCTTTCTTTTTTTAGAGAAGGTATGAAAAATTTAAACTAAAATAATTTGAATCACTAGCATTTTAACTAAGACTCGTATGGGCAAAATTTAAACATATTTAATAACTATAAAAAGGGCCTTTTCTTTTTAGCCTTGAAGAGGTAGCCTAGTTAGCGAAGGTCTAGGGTCTCTTGTCTTACTGACTAAGAAATCTCAATTTCGAGCTTAATACCAAAAACGATTGATTTCTCTCCCCTAAACGCTCCGAACCAGGATTAACATCATAAACTTAACTTATCTATAGGTTCCTCTTTTGAAAATATTTGGAGTTCTCTCCAAAAAAATTCCCCAGCTCCCAAGAATGTATACAGTGTGTATCCATAGAAACTCAGCTCTCTCTCAACAATTCACCAAAAACTTGAAAGAAAGATGATAATTTAAGGTGAAAGAATTTCATACCAGACCTCCATTGAAGGGGATATCAGTATAAGGCAGCCAAGTATCTCCCATAGTGAAGTTATAGACAGTAAAATTCATGGCCTGTGTAGCATTCATCAAGCTATAGCCAGGCCAATTCACCCTCATACTTGTGTTTGCTCCTGGCCCATGATTCTCAAACTCCCCATAATACAATGTCTCCAGCCCTGCTGTTCCATTCCACTCCAGCCATCCCACAGGGCTGATCAAATCCCCAATGTATGACTGCATGTACACTGTCCTTGAGTACTGCTTCCATGGCCGCCCGAGGTAGTTCGCTATCGTCGCGTTCGAGTCCATTGCCCAGTCGGGTGCAGCTCTGATCGTGCAGTTGTGGATTGAGATGCCTGTGCTTTGGTTCGGATCGGTTCGACCCTGCGCTGTGAAGGCATTCTTTTGGTTCGGTAGGGGCTTTCTGGCATAGAGGTTGCATTGCTGGAAAACCGCAGCGGCATTGCCGAATATGAAATCTACGGTGCCGTAGATGTCGCATTCTCTGTAGAATTGTCGGAAGGAATGCACATAGAGAGTGTCTTGATAGCCTTCAAAGCTGCAGCGGTAGAATGTTGAGAGATCTGCACTGTTCCTCACTGCCACTGCTTGGTGCTTCTCTGGCCCTGCTGTGTTCCTAAATGTCACGTCTATTGCAACAAATCCATCCCCACAAACAGCTGCATAAACATGCCAAATCCAAATACTCAGTATATTTCGAAACTAGGTTAAATTACAAGTTTAGTTTCGAAACTTCTAGATGGTTAAAGTTCGTAAACCTATTATTAGACACAAGTACTCTGAAAGTTTAAGCATCTATGTTACACAGTCTTGCAAGTTCACGGATCAAACTTGTAATTTAGATGGTTTGTCGGTTTACTTACTAAAGGTAGAAGAATTATAAGTCGTCCAACCATCGACGACGCTGTGGTTTCCAGTGATCACTGTTCGGTTAATGCCATCTCCGATGAGCATTATGTTGGTTTTGTATTTGGGGACGACGACGTACTCTTCATAGTATCCTTCTCTAACATATATAACAAAGTAACCATCTTCAGGCATAGAATTGTTGGGAGAAAATGCAATTGCATCACCAATTGATGTGAAGTTGTCAGCACCAGTTGAGCTAACAACCACAGTGTTGTTGATGAAAATTCCAGTGGTGCCTAAATCAGTTAACAAACGCTCCCTTCCTGAGCAGATTGTGGATTGGTTGCAGGACCCCATTTTTCGCAGTCCCTGATGCAACTGAACCCTTAAGAGAATTGACCTCTAAAATCAACTAAACTGTACAGATTTATACTCAAGAGAATAATAATGATATATGAAACACTGCATAATAAGTTTCAATTCTATTATGATACTTATAATTCCAGCTTTTGTCTAATTAGTTCAAAATGAAGATTTTGATCCCTGTATAATACAAAATCTACACAATAAAAATCGTTAAATAAAAAGATATGACAAATTTGGTACCGTGCCTAAATTATGATTGAAAGAATGGGATAATATATATATATATATATATATATATTGAATATATAAAGACCAAAATAGATCAAAATTGAAAGCATGGAGAAAAATAGACAAAAGTTAATAATACAAGGACCAAAATAATTTGATTTTTAACCTTATTTAGATTGAGTCGGTTTGATGTTTAAACATACCTCATTTAAAATAAATACATCAACAAATGCTATATAGTACCTCAAATTTCTAGAACTATTTTTTAAAAGTCAAGTTTTGAAATTTAAAAACCAAATAGAAACAAAACCTCGAAATCAGGACAAAGTGTAGTTCACCCAAATCAATAATAGGAATTGAATAATTAGAGTATGTATATTTAAAAATGTGAAGAGAATCCACATTTCAATTTGTAACATGCAACTGGCAGAATTTGGGAATCCCAGATGCCGTCCCCTCTAATCTGTCTCTCGTGATACCGAGAATCTTATCAAACATATTTAACTCAGCCCCCAAAAAATAATTTTTTAATAATAAACTAAAAAATATTTCTTAAAATTGGGATTTTGTAGTATTAAGGATAGGGTTGCAGATGCCCCTGCAGCCTACCTTCTTCCCATGTTTGTTTATTATGATATTCCAATTAAGAGAAATCAGAAATTAATTAATTACTGATTAAGTTAATTTGTACATGATTCTTGTAATTATATTCCACCACTATTATGATAATTCTCCTCCACATGTACATTAAATAATATGGTTGGAGGATATTTAACTGCATTAATATTTGCACAAATCTAACTGGTTTCTTTCCTAACTTTGCTTGTTAACTAATATAATTAAAAGAGATAAATAAATATGCAGTTTCGTGTAGACAGGGATAAAGCCTAAATGGTAAAGTGAAAAAATAAAATAAAATTATAAGTTTCAATCTCCCTTCATTTCTAGATTATACAAATTTTGATACTAATTCAGTAGAAAAATGATTGGAAATTTTTATAATCTAATTTTGTTACACTAAAAATTAAAACATTTGTGTGATTTATTTTAGTGTGTTATTAATCTTTTTTTTTTTCCTTTTACTTCTGTAAGTAATTAGTCAAATAGCTTCTTTGACCCCTTTCATGTCCTTTTGTCTGAGGAGTTCTTTTATTTCGAGGTCTGATTAGTCATTTTCACATAAAATAAGTCTTTATCATGTTATATTATAATGCAACTAATTAATGAAGGCTAAATTACCCAAAAAAAAAAAAATCCTGAATTTTACCATTTGTTAAAAATTGCTCTATCATTTTATAACTTAGCTGTAAATAATGAGAAATTGGTTTTGGGTGGTTTTCATAATCAATGTAAAATAAATCAGCAATCAATTAAATGCCCATTAATAAATTTATGCAAAAAGTTAACAGCACATAATTATATTCTCACTTCCTAAGTCCTATGAATATGATATCTACCCTCCATTTGATTTAAGATGGTTGGAGGATATTTAATTCCATTAATATTTGAACGTTTCAACTGTTTTTTCCCTGACTAATTTCCCATCATGACAACCATTAATTAAGGCCATGTTGGCTTCAAGGAAGAGGAAGTTTTACCCATCTTTTTTTAAATGTGTGGATGTATCTTTTTTTTTCTTCAATTTTTTAAGATAAAATTGGAATAATAAAGTTTCAATAAAACTTAAATTCGTTTAGTCTATATTTAATCATGTTATTATGAAAATTTGTATCCTTTCTTTGATTCATGGGTTTATAATCAGTAAGAGTTGATGTGTATTATAAATTATGCTAAAAAATTTATATTATAAAAGATGAATGTCATAAAATTATATTTGTATAATATATAGGATTAACCAACTCGTAGATACATATAAATAAAAAAAACAAACAAACAAATACCCGTGAATATAAGCAATTTCTTAATAAGCTTACATACTACTCTTAACTTTAGGTTATAGGAACATAACTCAAATAACTCTTAAAATGAAAGCAATTAAAGTGTTGTGACAATAATTTTATTTTTAAGATTTGAGTTAATTCAAAATAAAAGTAATTTGTTAGGAATAAAATTTCAATTTTCTGTCAATAATTTGTAGCCATTTCGGGGAAAAAAAGGTCTTTATCAAATGTCAAACTCCTCATTCTGCATAAGAATACCATTTTTATGCAACTTACTTGTAAATGATGTGACATTTCTACTTCATGGTCATTAGTGAAAATATCGATTTTAAAAATAGGAAAATATTTGTCTCACTTGAAAACTAAATATTTGACGACTCATTATTATTTAAAAAGAATATAGATTTTTTCATTTTTTAAAAAATATTAATAATTGTTTATTGTTAAATATTATATTTTTTTTTGTTCGTTTTTATTAAGAAAAGAAGTCTAAACCAATGGCTGCATCCAAACAAAAACTTTTTCCCCTAATTTTTATTTATTTATTTATAATGCATTGAATAAAGCAAATGCGATGGTTCTTGTAACCGAACGAACAGACAAACAGAAACAGCAGCAGCACATTCAATCGTACGCGTACCTTGATCAGCGTGATCAGTGGCTCTCTGTTCCCTCCGCCGCCCGGAAAACTCTGCCGCCGCTTCTTCCACCGCCGCGACAGCGAGTTCTTAACCAATCCCAACGACACGCTGTACAGTTCCCCGGCAGTCGACAGCGGCGCCGATAGCGCACTCCCCAAACTGCTCTTCGATTCCACCAATCCGTCGATACACGTCTGGCCGTTCGTCACGATCGCGCTCAAAATACTCTCGACGCGCTCCACCACTTGCTCATCCACGCCCTCCGCCGCCTCCAATACGCTCTCAATCGACCGCAGAAACTCCACATTCAAATCGGCGAGCTCTCTGCAGTCGTCGAGCGCGCCGGCCTCCCGCTGATTCAGCCTCGAACCGCCTCCACGGCGAAGGTAGCCGCCGATTACGCTCGACATTTTGATCGCCTGCTTCAGACACTGTTTGACGGAGAATTTTCCGTAGCCGTAGGGATCGGAGGGCGAGAATCGGATGGAGGAGAGAATCGAATGGCAGAGCTTAGGGTAGAGAGTGGTTTTACAGAGCGCGGCGGAAGGCGGAGGAGAATCGGAAGCTCCGGCGAGGCGGAGGGAGAGAAGGAGAAGAAAAATGTAGGGAAGTGAGTTCATAACGTGATTTTCAACTCGGGAGTGACTCGGTGAGTGAAGAAGGAGAGAGGACTTATATAGAGGCGGGAGAAGAAGGAAGGAGTGGAAAAATAAAGTGTGTGTCAGAAGAAAATGGAAATTGAAGATTTTTTTTTCTTTTTTTAATTTAAATATGATTTTCTTTATCTGTTTTTAGAAAAGTATTTAGAAAAATGTTTAAATTGTTTAAGTAAGGAACAAAACTTACCATGAATTATTCACTCCCTCACCGACGCTACCCTCCAAGCTACTTATTATTTACATTTATTTTTTTAATAAAATAATTTTTTTTCCATTTTATTTGTTTATTATTGATTCAGATTTTCCGTGATAAATACAAGGAAAAAAATGCTAATAGTAGTCTATTTATTTTCTTCGCTTTTATTTTTTTAATTTAACAAAATAGGCATCATTTTTTAGGTCAGTGCTTAAATCTACCATTTCCATATTTTTTAAGCTCAAACAATAAAGTGGGTTGCATGGTAGACCGAGACTAGATAGAGTGAGTTTATATTGACAATACTTAACGTTTATCGATCAACACCTATCTTCTGATTACCATTGAGAAATTGACATGTTAAAAACTGGGAACGAGTAATAGAAAGCGAAAACGAAGCCTCAAGGGTTTGAAATTTGAAAATAGTTTCAATATTTTTAGAACGATGACAAGTTAATTAACTTCTACGACTTCAAAGAAAAGAGTAGGTGTCAATTACTACATAATTGATAAATTCACTTCTTGATTGATCTCTATTAAGCGTGTCTGTGTGTTTTGATTTGAATTTATTCTAATAGTCCATTTTTTTTATCTCAAATTTTCATAATTTATATATATTTTTTAAATTTGTTTAACAGTCCCTTTTTATATCAAACCTTGCATATAATTTTATTTATAATTTGAAAAAAATGGTTTGAATATTATTTTTTTCCGGTTTTTGTTTATTTTTATCCATATACTTTTAAAACATCCATTTTTTTATTTTTGTCAATGTACTCTTAATTTTTGCTTATTTTAGTTCATATATTTTGAAACGTCTATTTTGGTATATGTATTTTTAAAAAGTGACAATTTTGATTCTTTTATTTTCAATTCTATTTCATTCCGTTCGATCATAGTTTTAACATAACATTTCATTCCCTAAATTTCTTGAAATGCAACCATAAATTTATATTAATAATAATTATTATATATAAAATTTTCATTAAAATTTTGTAAAGATCAAATTAGTCACATTTTTAAAAGGGACTAAAAAAGATGTTTTGAAAGTACAATGATTAAAATAAGTAAATTTTGAAATTAATACATAAACCAAAATGAACTTCATAAAGTACAATAATTAAAATGAAAAAAATAAAATTGAATTGAGACCAAAATAGTATTTAAGCCTAAAAGAAATTAAGTAGATGTATTATTTATTCTATTATTACATTAATGAAAATAAGTGTCTGACTTTCATAAATAAATCGAGGTTAAAGCCCAAAATATTTATTTTTTTTGTTCAGTCAACAATTTAATTAAAAAATTAGCAACAAAATAGTTTTTGTCTAAAAAAAGTTCATTAAAAATAAAAGGTAATATAATATGTCTTTTTTTATATATAAATAAAATGGAATTCTGCATATATGGCTTTAATTTTTATTCATGTTTTTATAGAAACCTAGTTTTATTGGACTAATAAATAATATTTGTAGCTCAGCCGATGGAAGAAATAAACTCATAAATTAAATGAATGGCTCCAAAGGCCTTTTATTATTTAGTACGTTTGAGTTCAATTATAGAGACAATAATGTAAAACTAAATAATGGTTAAACTAAAAAAAAATTAATTTAATTAAATTAAAAAAAAAAAGCTGACTTGTAGGCTATTGCTCTTGGACCTCCCTATAATCTATTTTTCTATTTTTATTTATAATATTGTATGAATGTCTCTAGTTAATATAGTGTCCTTCTTATTCAAATTAAATCTTTAGTTCAATTACTTATTTTATAAGATATTTGCATTTAAAAAAACAAGTTTGTTTCTTTACAAAATATTTCCTCTGCTTTCTTGTTATTAAAAATACTTTTGAAATCTCAATCAATTTTTTTAAAATGAAAAATATGTATTTGAGAAGTTAGATATTGTTTTGGATAAGATTTTTTAAAACCCACGTTACAAAGTGTGAAATAATAATAATAAAAAAGCTTATTAAAGTTAAAAACAAAGTTAAGAGTATGATTTTTAATTCTTCTTTGACTCTTGATATATTTTTGTTTTGTTTAAAACCTTTCTGTTATTGTCTATTTCGATCAATGTATTTTTAAAATATTAATTTTGGTCTATATATTTTTAAAATATTTATATTAATCTCTTAATTTAAATGGGAATGTTCTGATATTTATTTGCAAAATCTTGTCATAAATTTTATACATAAAGAATATTATTCGATGTAGATTCAACGACGCAAGGTACCCCTACTTTTTCAAGTTAAGAATAGGTAGAGAAAATACCTCGAGCCAATGTTAAGTACCAGACGCTACAACGCTGAAGTAACCTATGTCATACTCCTAAGAAAAGGTTCGAATGACCTTCAACAAAAGGGTACCAGTACCCGTACCCGAAACTGACACAAGTGTATTGTTAGAGAATACCTAGGGACGCGAGACAACTCTCTTTAAGGAACTTAGCAAAATAGTTCCATAATTTCGAGAAAAGGGGTGTCTCCTCACAAAGGGGTCGCATTGACGAAGTTCGGGCGATTTTTTACCAATAACAATATTTCAATAATTTTCTTTAGTGGTGTTAAAATTGTGACAACTAATAATAAAAAAGAAAGCAAACAACTCTAATATATATATTTAAAGTACAATAGGAAAAATAAATAAAAGTTGAAATTAAAGGACCAATAGGGTTTAAATCTTTTGAACCAAAAAAAAAAAAAAACTATATTTCTAATGAAAAGTCAATCTTTTGTTGAAATAGTTTAAGAAGGGCGGAATAGAAAAATATATTTTAAAGATTTGGGGTAAAAAAGGCAAAACCTCTGGATATCAGTTTTTCAGAGCCCATTCAGCCCATTCTTCGGCCCAAATTCACCCAAAAGCAAATGTTAAATAATAAGGGCCCATTTTAATTACTTTTTCCTTTAAACCTTTAATAAATATTTTTAAAAATAAAAGTTGAACAAGAAAGAGTAATTTTTAAAAATATTTATTCTTCATATTCTCAATTTTTTTTTCTTTCACATATTTATTTCTAACAATTTTTTTTTCATTTCGTTGAAAAAAAATTATTTTTCATTCTAAAATTGTTTCCTACGTAAGATAGGAAACAATTTTAGAATATTTATTATTATTTCTCTCTCTCCAAAATTTTATCTATATATATTTTTATTTCTTTATCTTTTTCTAATATATCCCTCTTAATTTTTTCTCTCCAAAAATTTAATATTTTATCAATATTTTTCTTCTCAATTTTCGCATTTTATAACTTCTCTTCCACATTCTAATTTATTTTTTCTCTAACAAATATATCTCCATCACTTATGGATGATTAGCTAAGTTTTTAAAAAATACAGCAAGGCAAAATGTGTTTTCTCACTCTTTCATCACTTAATTGTTTTTACAAAGTTAAGAATTTAATTTGGCCAATTAATGATTTAAAAAACCTTAATGTCATAAGGGTTAGTTATTTTTACAACTTATTTGATTTAACTTTGTAAAGTAAGGTTTAGATATAAAGGTTTCGTTCGGGTAGCCTAGACATAAAACCTCGATCGAAGGTTACGGTTGGTTTTTATTAAGCTAAATTCCCTTTTTCTAATTGACATATTAGGAACCGATTTTTAAGCAGAGGAGGCACCCGCGCCTAGTTAGTCTAATTTCATATTTTCTTAGCTAATTTAAAGTAATTTGACTTAGTTTTATTTCACTCCATTTTAAAATACCAAAACCAACATCGATAATACTATTTGTTACCTTAAAACCAATGGCAAACTTGTCGATTATCATTATTTTTTCAAAAATATTACGTTAGTCGTCCTAGAAGATTGATACTGAATACTTATTCCATTTTTTTTTACTTGTGAGGTGTACACTTGAGCTCTATTATTTTATTTTTAATTCAAAATTCCCAAACAATAGCCTTTCTTATACATTAAAAGTTTGAATCTCAATTATACTGTTTTACCACTTTAAAAAAACACACCCAAGATATTCCTTATAAATGTTCATATAATTACCAAAGTAGTAATGAGTGACATTATCATACTAGATTCACCTAAAGTAAGATGACTTGACCATGTCACACACCCGCCAAAATCCAAATCAATCAAGGAAATCAACTCGGCCCAACTCGAGAAGATCACCCCCTCTATAAATAAGATGAGGCCTAGAGCGTGAGGTGCATTTTTTATACAACTCTACTTTTTTCTACTCTCAATCAAACTCTACTTTTTGTTACTCTTAACCGAACTAATTATCTAATTTAGACATCAAAGTATGTCAGACTACCGCAATACAAAGTATTATACATAGATATATATAGTCAAAGGAGGACAAATTTGATAGATATGTTTTTTTTTTCATATATATATGTATAGTGTCACATGGTCTAGAAAGAACGAGGGAGGGGAACAAGTTAGATATGTTTTTTAGGTACGTTAGTTGGCTTTTTCCTTGAACCAAAAACCATTGAGAAAATAAAAAGGTTATTTCTGGATAATTTAAAAACAAATTTAAAACCCAAAAAAAGAAAGAAAAAAGAAAACACCTCAGCTAATTCTCTCTCTTTTTCCTTAAACCAAACTGAAAACCAAAGACTAAACCACAGACCCAGAAACCATGATCATATTCTTCTGGAATTGATCTTTTTTCTCATCCACTCTTCACCAAACTTCATCTCCTAAAGCCACCCTTTTTTCAAACCCTAAATTCACACGAAACCGAGGTGGTTATCGACGACGAAGATGGCGAAGTAGTCGAGAACAACCCCCTCTCCTCATGATCACTCTTCATCATCTCCATTTTCCCCACATCTTCTAACTTCTCACCCCCCTCCCCGCACCTCTCGTCTTCCAAGCTCGCCTCGAATATCAACCCGATGTCGTCCTCGAACCCGATCTCATCAAAGAACAGGTCAGGCAATTCGCCAGACTTCTCGAGGGGGAGGTCGGGGACCTGCACGAACCCCGTGTCTAGGAATGACCAATGCAGATCATGATCCTCCTCCATTGTCGTCGGGCTGTTCTCCATCGACGGGAACTGGAGGGGCGAGCCTGAGAACGCCATCGTCGTCTGTTGCTGTTGCTGCTGTACTACTTCGCCTTCCTCAGAAGAGGAAGCAGGGGAGCAGTTGGGCTGTAGGGGCTGCTCTGCTGCTGGAAAAACTGATGATTTATTCTCCAGCCGCCCAATGTAATTGCTGATGTCGAAATTGGTCACTGCATTGACCCCTCTGTACTCAATTGCAGCCATGTCATATGCTGCTGCTGCTTCCTCTTGTGTGTCTAACAAATATAATAACAAATATACCAAAAACTTAATTCAAAATTATAATTAATTAAACAACCCCATTAATTAATAACATGATTTTCACTGATCACGTGATTTGGTTATGCTGGTTTTGAATCTAAATCAGTTAATTTAATTGCAGTCATATCAGAAAAAAACAGATCTACATATATTAATTATTATCTTCATTTCTCGGTAAAGAACAGTGAAATTTGGTATTTTATTTTATTTTTTTTAAATGTCAAACATGGAAAGCAGGAATGCAGAACATCTGGTCCTACTGTCTGTAAGACCATAGGAATTTCCCGTGATTTTTGGTTTGACTAAAATGAATTTAAAAAGAAAATATATATATATATATATATATATATATATATATATATTCTACTGTGAAGATAAATATGATTTTGACCCAGAAAAATGAATAAATTGAAAAAATATATATGAATTTGAATTAAATTTAAAAGAAATTTGGCGTCCCGGAAAATGAAAATACAGGTGGACTCCCGACAGAAGCTAGTGAAGTGGCACGTGAGGCCACATAGTTCACTTTTGGAAAGCTGTGAATCGAAAAGTTTCTGTTTTATTTATTAATTTATTTTATAACTGCAGCAGACGAAGGATCACGTGCCGTACCCCTATCCCTAAATTATTTACCCTCGTGGACCACTCCTCACTCTGCCTTGTACTTGTAAAACTACAGGTTCAAATTTCAAAACTTGCAATAAATTTCTTTCCAATAATCAAATTCATAACACAAATAGTATTACAAATAAAAATAATGCACTATTATTACAAGATTTAGGCCTTTGAATTTTTTAGTTTATAAAAATTACGCTTGAGTTTTCACTTTTTTTAATATATTTAAATCCTCAATCAAATTTTAAAAAACATAAACAATTTTTTTTAAAAGTAAATAAAATAAGAACTCATAGAGGCGAGGTATTTCTAAGCTTGATTTTCAAAATCAGAAACCAAAAAATAAAATGGTTACGAGATACGTTAAAATATTAAAGATATTACTTTAAATTTTAAAAAAAAATATATTTAATTAATGATTTTGAAATACTTATTAAAATAATAACTCACCCAATAAAATTCAGGGAGGGTAAACCTACCCAAGTACCTCATTTTTCTATGATGTGGTAGTTAACCAATTATAAACCACCTTGACAATTTTAAAGATTTGTTAATATGCTATTATTAAGAGCAATTATATTTTTCATAAAATGGAAAAAAACAAAAAAGAGAATTAAAAGACAACATTAATTGTCTGTAAGTAAGAAAAGGTAGTGCCACGTTAGCTGACAGAGCGATCCACGTAGTTAAAAGTTGGCGTTGCTGCCATTAAAAATTCCACGTGGGAATGCCACGTGGAGTCAAGAGTAGATAGAGAGAGAGAGAACGTACTGTAAGTTCCCAGGTAAAGATATTTGCTTCCGAAAACACGGCCGATCCGCGCCTCCCACCGGCCGTTGTGGTGGTGGCGGGCCACGCCGCGGTACTTCGATACGCCTCTCGAAAATCCGCTGCTCCGCCGCCGTAACGACGCCAAATACTCCTCCTTCGTAACTTTCCGCATTTCTTCTATTTCATTCCTGTACGACTCTACCTGATTCCCATTTAAAATTACAACAAATGTTAAATTACAAATTTACCCTTCCTACTTTCAGAACTATATTTAATCCATCTCTTAATTCCTATATCTAATTCCGTAAAATTTCTGGCCATATTTCGACCGAGGAGTTATTTTTTCCCGGAAAAAGAAACGAAATTGTTTATAAAGAAAACGTTTGTAATTTCTCGAGGAAATAAGTGCCGAAATAGTCAATTTAGCGGCTAGCGTATAGGAATTAGGGAAGAACTTTATTGAACATTTAATGAAATAATTTGAGAAGAAAAAAAAAGTATTTTTAAACATAACGTAAATGTGAAATGTCGTTTCCACCCTTAAAACGTAAAAGTACCGGGAAATTGAGGGTGGTTCCGGGACCCCAGTACTTGAGGGCAGCGAGGTCATAAGTTCGGGCGGCAGCTTCCTCGTTATCGTATGCTCCTGCCATATACGATACCAATATATTAATTGCCAAAATTTGACCGGAAGCCCCTCCTCTCGCCACGTGTCCCAAAATATTATTTTAAAAAATAGAGGAAAAAAAAATTAGATTACAGAAGAGCTTACCCAAATAAACTGAGCAGCAGCGACAAAAGTGCAAATGAGCGTTGGCCGTGACACAGTCAGCAAACAAAATCAGGGCTCCAATTTATATATAATTTAAAAAAATACAAAATTAACCGAATAAAAAAAGAATATTTGAGATCTCTTCTTCGATTAATTAATTAATTAACTTTTCGTAACAGAGCAGGGCTTTTTTTTTTCTTCCTCACCTTGCCTTCCTTTTTTGTTCTGAATGCTATTCCACGAACTCTTGTCCCAGAGATGCGCTTCGAACCGGCCGGTCCATCGGTGCCTGACGACGGTTGATCCGATTCCGAATTAATTTCAGAATTCAGAGTCTCAATTATTCAACATGCAACTCAAAAAAAGAAACGGAAAATCGAAATCGAAATCGAAAAAAAAAACCTAGTGACTCCTCTGTAAATGGAGCTCCGGCGGCCGGAAGAGGCATTGTTGTTGCTGCTGTTGTTGTTATTACCGTTACGATTCTCAATCTCGCATTTGGCGTCGTCCTGATTCCGCTTCCGGCGTTTCGCTCCGGTCTTCTCCGATTGCGGCCGGCGCGGAGGGGCGGCGAGATTGAGATTATTGCTGTCGAAGCCGCCGCCGCCGACGCAGGAGGAGGAGGAGGAGGAGGAAGTAGAAACAGAGGGAGACCTTCTCATGGCGGCCGCCGGCGGAGGAGGAGGAATTGAGAATCGGCAAATTAGAAGGCGGAGACGAGGATTAGAGGTGGTGCAATGGCGGAATAAAATGGCGTCGGAGTTGGATTGGATTGTACAGTGGGAGACATTTTTAGAAGGCTTTGGTAACCTAAAGTGGTTTACCAACAAGGAGAGAGAAAGGGGGGTTTAAAGAGAGAGGAGAGAGGAGGAAGGTAACCAGGGTTAGTGGGAAGAGGGTTAGTTAATCCAAGGTGAGTTATGAAATTTGCCCAACACTTGGCTGTAGGTGCAGCCATGCTACCAATAAGATTCCTGCTCTTTGCTGCCTTTCCAATTTTGATTTGGTTAAAAGAAAAATGAAATGGTTATAAAATAATTGTGGAGGATCTTGTTTCATAAATTGGTTTGTATTTAATTTCAAAATCTAACTTGTTTGTTAATTATTTGGGAAACAAGTTATTTTTACTCCTACATTGGTTTGTTTGTATCAATTTTTACTATAAATTTTTTTAAACTTTTTGTTGGGACGATGATATGTCAATTATCTCTAAATTAGGTTCTCTTTTTGCTATAAATTTTTAATTTAATTAAACTAAATACTAAATTTAGATAAAAGTAGTAGTTTTTACCATATATTAAATTTTCACTAATTTAATTAAAAAAAGCTAAAGCCTCATTAATTTAATAAAAATCATGGTTTCAACAAAATTATAGTTATATAACTCTCTCAAAACTTACAAATTAATTATTATTTTTATTTAAATATTTTCAATTTCATATTAATGGTATATTTTATAATTAAGTCATTTGACACGCATGAGAATACATTTTTCAATAATTTTAGGATAAAAATAGCAACATTTTTTAAAATTTAATGTGAAAATTATAACACTTATCTAAGTTTAAGATGCAATTTGATGAAACTGGTATACATTACCAAGTTCATGCTAAAACTTTTATTTCTTCAATAACTTTCCTTGCATGACATTTTTACATTAGTTTAACTACTTTTCAAATAACAATTGTTTTTTTTTTCCAAATTTTGTTACGATTCTAGAAATATTTTTAAAAGTAATTAAACGATATTGTCAATCTAAGTGGGTAATGCACTAATTACCTTTAATCTCCTCGGCTCCCACATCTTTTATACTAAAAAAATAAATAAATAAAATAAATAAACATCATATAAATGTTGAAAATCTTTTTTTTTTCTCTAAATATATTGTAGATCATGTGGCAAAATTTGAAAATAAATAGGCGCTTGAGAATCTCGACTAACATTTAGTATTGTGTCGTGTGCTTGCACAAATGGCTTTAATGGTTTGATGTGGATGCTAGTGGACGGCGTGGACGGAAAATGTATTTGCATGTCAACCCAAGAAGAATTTTGTCTAATTAAAAAAACATGTGGTACCTCTGTAAGAGTTTGGAGTCTCTCAATCACTATTTTTATCAAAATTTTTCGATAAAGAACGATGCGTCCCCAAGATCACTTGAAGAAAGAATCCCGCATAAAGGAGTTAGCACTTCGAAGTCTTTGTCAGTATAGGATAAACAATAATTTAGTATCACTTAAAATCACCAGGTACGCATACCTCGCCTTTAACTTATGGGTATTTATAATGTTAGTTGATAACCGGTTGGTGTAAAGAATTTAAATTTATAGTTGTTTCTGAGATTTTGGACGAGTTGTACGCGTAGGGGAGAATGCAGTTCTGCAGTATTTATTTGAACGTTGGGACTCGAGTTCGGACATAAATTACCCAGTTCGACAGTTATTGAATTGGTTCGCGCAGTTTGTAAGATTTTCGTACACACAGTTTTTGGTTGAACGGTTGATCACGTGTATTTAAGATGAATTTTCACCCTAATCAATCACAATGGTTTAGAAATTTCAAATTTGAGCATTCGAATAAGTTTAATACAAAAAAAAAAAATCTTGATGTCTCTCGAATTCGAACCTCATACCGGACATGAAAGCTTCGACCCTACTTATAAATTTAAAAAAATAGTAAAAAAATAAAATAAAATTTTTTTAATGGAATATGAGTTAAAAAGAGTTTGTAACCGAGTGGCATATAGGCGGTGGGGTCTGACCATGACGAGCATGTGTCACATTATGGATTTCGAAATGAAACAATTGGTGATAGACAACGACATGTCGTCATTATCCAAGACAAAACATTTTAATCTAGCCATGATTTAAGATCTAACAACATTACATCTATAACAAATTGGTTTTACTCTTAATACTCTATGGGTAAGATTTAAATACATTATTTCTAAGTAAGTTCATGAAAAATATTTCCATTACTCGTTGCATCAATATCATTTAAGAATAATGTGAGATCGTGTATTTGACCGTTTCAATTTCATTTATGGTTGGTAGGTTTGAATTTATTCGCTTGGCTTATAAAAAAATTTAGCGTTTTTTTAATTAATAATTATTAACTTTCTAAAATGAGTAAGGGTGTTAAATTATAAAATCTTTGGAAGTCAACCGTAGAATAGTTGAATTAAATGCAAATTATGTTTGGTTAAGCATGTGAATTAAATGCTAGTGCTTTTTTTTCTTTAATTTAACGTTATCATAGATTAAAAAAAAACGTTATTGTCGTTTATAAAAATTCATGGTCATCGAAATTTAGTATTGCAGTTCGCAAGAATGTGCTAAATAATATTAAGTAATTTATAAACATACCTTTAAATTTATTCATTTAAATAAATAAATAAACATATATTTATTTATATTAATTTTTTGATGATAAAATGATTCATTTAGATTTTTTTTTTTAATGATGAATTGATTCGTTCGTTCAAATAAAAATAACTGAGATTGATATTTTAAATAATTGGTGACTAATAATCAAAGCTTATTAGTAGACAATAGTCAATCAGTTTGATTAATTAAAATTTGATATTAAACAATTAACTAACAATTAAAGTTAACATTATTAATTGAGAAGACTAACATTTCTTAAGTTCATTCAATAGGTGACTTAGGAGAATTTTAGACATATTAGACTTCATCCTTAAATGGTCACTAGTGAATAATTAATGCTGAAATATCAGTTAAAAGCAATAATAAATAAATTGTACTATAAAGCAATAATAAATAATTAAGACTAACGAGCATTAACATGGGTTTGAATTGAACTTTTCGAGAAAAAAAAAAAACAAAACAATGGTGTGTATTAGTTGTTATTAATCAATCTATATGTTCATATATTTTATTCTAATATGATGAAAGATCTTCAAATCCCCACACTAGAATCCAGATACTTAAAAGATTTGTTTGGTACCGTTAGTTATTTTTTGTTTTCAAGTTTAATAAAAGATTGAAGCTTTTATTGCACAAAATTGTTAAAAAAAAATTGAAAACAACAAATTTCTTTATTTTCAATTGGTTCCAAAACATAAATAAAAATATTATTTTATCATTATTACATCGATAGGTGTTGAAACCATGCAATTCTATTTTTCTTAACTAAAAATGAAAAATAGAAACAAAAAACGAAAATGTTATTGAACATACTCTAAAATTATGCTAGAATCAAAATATTAATTGTCAATCTGAATATAACTCAAGTGGATAATACTATCTTAAATATAAATGATTCAATTTCCTACCTCCACAATTGTTGAACTATATATATATATGTTTATTGAAAATAAAAGATAATAGAAAAACTATTACGACTTATTGGGGTAGCAAATTGAAACGTAAACTACACAAGAGGCTATCCTCCTATTACTATTCTAAGATTAAGATTAGCTTAATTGAGACATGTTTTACTTTATTTATAAGCTCAATGTTGAAATCTTCACTCTCATATTTATAATATTATATAATTAAAAAATATATATTAAGCTCTTTATATGTATAATACATTGGAAGAGAAAAGTTTGGTTTGGCTTTTAAATTTGGAACCCACTTAATATTTTTCCTCTTTATTTAGTCAAAATAGGATGATTTGAAAACAATCAACATTTTATACACTATGCATGCTCAAATTAACAAATTAATTTTTAGTTGTACCACAAACAAATCTTAAAAATATCCAACTGTTCGGTTCAGTCCTACCCGAAAAATACAAAGCGATCGATTCCATGGGTCGAGCTGGGGGTGAGGGTGATATGAACACTGTTATCCAGAAAAATAAACTAAGGCAAGTGATTTAAATTATGGAGGCAGCTGGAATTAAGATAATTTTACTCATATGATATGACTTGATGATGCAGGAAATATGCAAAAATAATCTAACCAAGACTGAGTGAAATTAAATTTTTTAAAAAAAAGGAAAAAAATTCAGATTTTTGCTACTGCTATTCATCAGAAATTTCATCACCATACGTACCATTACTATTATCCTGATGAACCATGGACTTAGTTTTAAATTTTGACAATCTACTTGGAGGTTTAGAGGGTTTCTTCACCTTCTCTGCCTGCAACTCCAGTCCTTTCTCTGATGGTTTTCGTTTTCGTTTCATTCGTGTTCCTCCTGCATCATCCACGTTGTCCAAAACTGCAAAAGAAACCAACCACTTGTTGAATAATAATGAAGCAGTATTTTAAGCAAACCGAGCAGAGATACAGAAAACATTGTGGAATTGAACTGTTAGTTCAAATTAGTCGGTAGGCGTGCGTTCTTCGCAAGCTTGCAGAGAAGAATTCTTTCAATTGGGTTACAACAGAAATTAAGCTATGGCTGCAGGATGGATCGTGAAGTTCGCACCACGAGACAGCAACAAAGGATGAATACTCTGAAGCTTTCAAAAAGATTTTCATCTTATTCAAAGTTAAGCTATATTACTTTTGGCAGGAAGATTCAAACACAATATTCATAATGAAAAAGAAGAATTTGCTCATATGTTCCCGTTTCTTTGGAAAAATTATTCGAGGCTAGAAGAATGTGGCTGATCATTCTACATCATTGGATGAGTGACGGAGAATTAGAAAACCATATTCAAACCTACATCAGACGGTTATTAGGAGTTCATAGATTTTGAACATGTATCTCAACCATTTTTGGGGAGGCCAGATCAAACAATTTTTCCCTTCTCTCTGGATCTCTAATAAAACTAATCCCAGTCCCCGTCTTGCACTCTGCTACGAAACTCTCTTAATATACCCATGTCACAACATCTATGTTCACTTCTAGAATCCGATACACCATTTTCGTTGATTAACACAAACAATACAATATCTTTCATACAATAGGCATTCAATGTCGCTCTGATATGTTTCGCACGTGTGCATTTGCTCGAGTAACTGAACTAAGTGATAGGTTCATCACTAAGCAATTAACCTAAAGAAACTGAGCCAAGGGTTCTTTTTGTAGGGTAGCAAAGCAAACAATATATGTAAATGGAATGGACCCAACCAACATCAACAAGAAAACACAAAAGCAAGTGAAATGTTACCTTCCATTGGACTTGATGCATGATTGGTTGTACGGCCATTTGCACCAGCCTCCTCTGAAAGTGGGGATCCAGAATTGTTATTATCGATCATTTTGGACGAAATTTCTACACACTTATCCTGCTGCTCGAGAACGTCGGGACACGGGATTGCTGGCAAGAAGCATAGTTCATCCTGTGACATATCTGAATCACTGAAAGCTGAATCCTTCTCCACATTTACAATATCAACTTCTTCATCTTCATTAATTTCAGGTTCTTTGACCTGAAACCACAGATATGTCATATAACTAGGCAAGGAAACAAAATCTCAGAGGGAAATTAACAATTATATTCTCACCTTTTCAGTTTCAGGAATCAGATCAAATTCATCTTCTCTTTCTACGTATTCTTCGTTTTCCTCAAGCTCTTTGAAATCAGGAGCAAAAGCACTCCAATTCTCGGTATAGTCTTTGGCCCAAATATAAATCAAGCCAGTAAGTGAAACAGAGACGACAATGGGATGAACAGGATGCCAGCCTAAATCAATCAATGCTTCCTTGGGACCTTCGAGGATTTTTACAAGATAACCCGCCCTATCCCAAACGTAAATCTTGTGTTCGCCTTTGCTCGCAGAACCACCAACAACCCACTCACCATCACCACTAAAACAAGGTGCTTTCCAGTGCATTCTAGTGATTGAATCTTGAAACTCCCTGAAAAGAGTTAAACACTTAGTTCCAACAGCCTTCAGCTTCTCAGCACCATCGAGCCTATCGAGTTCTTTCATGATTTCATCCATGACTTTCAGTCCATCTTTGTTGGGGAGGAGATTTTCGTATATTCTAATTGTTCTGTCATTAGAATTAGTGAGCAGATATTGACCATTTCTACTAAATACTATGTTCTTGACAACAGCACCTCCAGATATCGGAACCATGGCCCGTACCTGAATTCTTTCATAGTCTATTATAAGTATTTCACCTTTCGAATTCCCTACATAAACTAGATCACCATACTTGTTAAAGCAAGCCGCAGTAGGAGTGAAAGGTGGAGTTCCATCTGATACTTTGCCGCGGGAAGACGCCATATCTGCATCAGATATACAAACTGGAAGCAGACTCGTGCTTCCTGTCTTTAAGTCGACAATCATAGGAGCAGATGAAAGTGGGCATGCCAAGCAGAGAGATGGACTAGAGGATCCCGGATGCAGACGAGCTTGTAAAGGGGTCTGCTGCAGAGTTATGCGGTTTATTTTCTCCCCCTTGAGAACATCCCACAGTGTTAAGGACCTATCAGCAGCAGATACAAGAATTTGGTGGCCATATTTCGACCAACAGACACTAGTTATGGCAGACACACAATCTTTGTCTTTAAGCTCCTTAGCAATGCCTCTGGTCTCGAAATCCCAGATAACACAGTTTCCATCAGAGCATCCAGCTGCCAACAGGATTGTCAAAGCATCAATATTTACCATATATGAACAATGGCTTCCAGGAAGCAAGAAAACTATGTAATCAGTACCAGTGTGGGATAAAACTCAAAGTGAAGCCACATATGTTTATTTGAGCTTAATCAAGAAACAACACAAATTAGAATGTTGTTTTTTTATGAGATGGGAAAAAGAAGAAACTTGCAAATGCGTTGAAATTAAAACAGTTTCCAGTCAAATGAGAACGGAAATAAAAAAACTCAGGGATCTAAAAGGTCACAACCATGATATTTATATGTATATCCCCTACAAATCAAGCATATTTAACCTTATCGTTGTAATTTTCGCTCAACCTCGCTTATTTTTGTACGACCCTTGTTTTTGTTCTCTCATTTATCTTAATGATCTTAATGAAAGGAGATTACGTGTAAAAATTAAAGAATGGATTCCTTTATAGGTTGCTTCGATTCAAGGTATCAGACCACACCACACACTAACTCGTTCTTGTTTGTGAGCTAAAAAAAATATTTTTTTTTTCAGAAAAGAAAATAAGAGCTCATTCCATGATATGAAACCATTGGGAACAACTTCTTAGGTTATTAACAAGTAAATCATGAATTGTATGCTTAGTTTTATATAATCATCGATCACTGAGAAAACCCAAAAAGAAAACAGCAAAATTCTTTTTTCAAAACGCCTCTAAATGTAAAAACTAGGATGTAAGAGCCAAACAATGACACATAGAAAGCAAACTTGGACCAAAAATAGCAAAGTCCGCCATGGATACCTGCTAGAAGAGTACCACGACGGTTAAAGGCGATGCATTTCATCACTCCATGTTCCAGAAACTCTTCTATAACCTCCGGAAAATCTCCCTGCAGAGGGTCTTCGGAAAAGAAAAGAAGATAAGAACAGAAACATTCTCCAATGGGGAATTTTAGAATGAAACAGAAAGAGAGGGGAGGATACTAGGGCGAAAAGGGGGGAGATTCAGGAAAAGAAGAAGACGAATAAGAAGCAGAAACTCACCGATTATTGGCGCATTCATGGGCGTTTGCAGGTGAAGGAGCAAGAACTCGAATCGCTTGTGCTGAAGTAAACTGAGGTTGGGTTCGAGAGGGCAAGGCGGGAACAGGCGTCGTTCGCAAGATTTTTCCTTCTCTCGAGGAATTGGAGTTCTATCTAAGACAATTATTCCTAAATCTATTGGGTTTTGTCACCTTCATGGATGATTAACAGGCATTCATAGGTTGAATTGAGCGGATTTTGGTTCAAGATTAACCAAAAGCTCAAGTCGACAATATAACAACTTTATCGCCTTCAACATTATAATTTCTTTTTTTTTTTTTCCAAATTGCAAAAACTACCTTAAAGTATAATGATTGTTGCAATGGTACCCTTAAACTTACAATTTGCAAAAATTAAACCCTTAAACTTTAACTAATAGGAAATTTGAACCCTTAAACTTTTATGAGTGAAAATTTATACCCAAAAACTTTTAATTGTAAAAATTAAACCTCCAAACTTTCTTAATTGAAAAAATTACAACCCTAAAATTTATAATTTTAAGAATTAAACACTAAAAACAATTTTTTTTTTTTTATGGTCACATTGTTATCCTTTCTCTTTCATTGCTCTCTCTCTCCCTACTTTGTATGTCGGCCTGCGAGAAGACATATGTAGAAAACAATGGAAAGGGTAGGCAGGTGTTGTGAGTTGGGAGGATTTGGGGCCATGTAAGATAAGAATGCATTACTCCAATGGGAAATCTCTGATGTCTCCAAAACCTCTCGAAATTGGTGGACGACATCCATGCGTTTCAATGTCTTCAAGATCTATATCTTGAAGGAGACATTGAGAGAAAGAAACGCAAACATTGGTTAGGAGTTGAGGTCATTCCAAAATCTGGAGAGGTTGGAATTTCTAGATATTCACAAATTTTGGAACACCCGGTTTTCTCTCAAGTTGAAGGAGGTTATCGTGAGTGTAAATTTTCTCGGATGACAGAGTCTAGAGATATGGAAAAACTCATATTAGCCTTTTGGGAATAGATTTTCTGGCATGGATTAATTGGAAAAATTCCTCTCATAAATCTCTTGCACTTGACGGTAATAGCCTTGAACGAAAATTGTCGATACGGCCGACTACCATTTCTCCATAGTTTCATTATCAATTTCCATCAACCAAGTGCTCAACAAAAAAAAATTTGAAAGTTTCATGGTCTAATTTTTTTATTTATGAAAGTTTAAAGGTTTAATTTTTACCATTGAAAGTTTATGGGTACAGTTTTTTTCACTTACATAAGTTTAAGGGTTTAATTTTTCTACTTGAGAAGGTTTAAGGGTCCAATTTTTACAATTAAAAATTTAACGGTGAAATTGCAACAATCATTACATTTTAAGGGTGGTTTTTGCAATTTGCCCTTTTTTTTTACACCATCAACATTCATACTAAAAGTTTATAATTGTTGTAAATATCACCTTAATGGTTGACACTTGTCTCCAACCACGAGATCTACACTATTTGTTGCACTAAAATAATAATAATAAAAATAATAATAATATATATATATTATGTAATCATATTATTATTATGATAGATAGGGAAGAAAGAAAAAAAAGTAGTGAGAAAGATAAACAATAACATTATGTATAAATTAATATCAAATACAGTCGCTTATTAATTACCAATCAAATGATCTTCATAACCATTTAGAATAAGTTTTCAAACTCAACGGGAGAGAGATCAGACGTAACATCTATCAATCCCTCATTGGGGAGTCAACCAATTCTTTTCATAACATAGTCGAGAATAACGATGGACATAGTTATCTTTCGCATGTAAAGAGATGTTGCTGCTAATGCCATAGTTATGGAACAATCGAGGACACAACATGTTGTCCACTTTAAGAGGTAGGGATGAAGCAATCATCATTTAGTGAGCTATGTATTCCTACTAATAGTATTTCATTTACACGCGAGAGTGCCACGCTTAGTAGAACTATCGCATGTACGCCTTTCTTTCGCTTTAAATTTCGAACCTCTATTTTGAAACTTCGTAAATACACTCTAAACATCAGTAAAACTGTTCCTTTTGAAATGTGAGAGATCAAATTAACACAAACTCTTAAAAAAAAAGGGGGATTTTTTCTTTTTGCAATGCATAAAAAACAAAGAAAAAAGGTAGCGAAGAGCTTTCAATTGGGAGCCGCGTATAGAAGAGCGAAGGCAAAGTTCGAAGGCGGCAATCGAAGGCGAACCAGTGTCAGTATCAGTGTCAAGCTCTTTGATATTTCTAGTCGGCGATCGTGTCGCTACCGGAACCGGAGTCGTACTTCCAAACCCGTCGGAAAGCAAATGGCCGATTGAAGGGACACCGGACCGCCGGCCATGACTGAGTCTTCTCCGTCATAATGCATAATTTCAAGCGGCTTCCAAATTTTCTCCTAGTATTATCGAAGAACATCACCTGTGACCTATCTATCAATCGCGCGAGGCTGCTTAAACTGCCTATTCTGTCTCCTTCTTATGCTGTTTCCCGAGTCTGGCGAGGTTCGTATCATTATGCTGCGGAGCAATTCTCGGACGACGAGTACGAGTGCGATGTTGAGAACAATACGGTGGGTTATTTGTTTCCATATTGTCTGTGGATATGTTAGTTTAATGGGATAGCAATAGAATTTTCGTCTGATATGTCGATATTTCTCTCCACCACTTTGTAACATGAATGTTTGACAGATAAATATCTTCGTTATTGTTTCTAAAATTTCTTTGAATTGCCAGTTTCATGATGAACCGAGGTTAGGTGTGGGATAGATTAGGTTTCTCTTTATATTGCGCTTTGTGGCTTGTTTTTATTTATTTATGTAATTTGCTCCGTATGAATAAAAAATCCGTTGGCTCGAATGTGTATTCCCTATTCTGGGCAGTTAATATTTTGTCATTAGTCTGTATGGGTGGGTGGCCTAGGAGCGGTCGCTTGATGCAGTCTTCTGCATTGTCTGGCCGTGATACATCTGTTGAAGTGGGTTTGAGTATTGATTGGGGTGTCGAGGGCAATTAGTAAGGTATTTTCTGTGTCTGAGTCATAAACTATGCATTGCTCGAGCTCGGACTTGGACTGGGCACGTATGACTACCCGTTCGGAGTTTGAATCATTCAATTACACAATTGGGTCGGCTGGATCAAGGTTTGTTTGAGCTAAGTAGTAGAGCGTTGGACTTGAACCCGATGTTGGAGTGATTGAGCTGTCACATTCAGTGTCTATTTAAATGTTTGTGCTAACAGACTTTGAAGGTGAGTTGGACCCAATGTTAGACAGCAAAGCCTACTGAATGAATGCTGAGCCATGCCATTGAGTGAATCGAAGCATTATAACCAAACGTTGGTAGATAAATATAAACCATCTCTCTAGCTCGTTGTAGTTGGGAAATTATCTGTTAAATTTCCTACTAATAAATATTTTCTATTTAGAATTAGTATATGTCCGCATGGCTGCGATAATGTTGCTAAATAGATACTTTGTGCATTATAACCAGATGCCGTACACACTTGATTCTTTATCGTGCCTTTTTATTGGATGTCAACACATGTTTGAACCTTGAATTTGTTATGAGCGAACAGAAATGGTGGAGAATGCTGTTCTATTCATGCGCCAACTCATAAAATATGGACTATGTAACATACGGATCAGCATTTTTGATATCTTCATTATCATCTTAATAGAGAAACTTTAATGCAGATATTGGCACAGAGTTATTTGATGCTTATTACCAAATACTGTTGTTACTTCTACTATTTCCACTATTGAGTTTGTATCTTATATATTCATTTCATTTTAAAACAAGTCATGATTAAAAATTGTAGGCCTCGTCTTCTGTGGCAAACATTGATGAGTGGAAATGGAAACTTAGCTTGCTATCTCGAAATGATAAGGATCAAGAGATTGTGTCCAGAGATAAGAGAGATAAGAGAGACTTTGAGCAGATCTCAAACCTTGCCAAAAAGATGGGGCTTTATTGGTAGATGGGAACCTTATTTATATATTTATATGATTCTATGATTCTGTCTTTATTTTGAATTGAGACAATTTGGTTTAGCTAGATTATGTGTTTCCTTGACAGTTCAATGTATGGAAAAGTGGTAGTTGCAAGTAAAGTTCCCCTTCCTAACTATCGACCAGATTTGGATGATAAGCGACCACAAAGGGAGGTAACAACTTATTTGACTTCTTATAAATTTTTTGAATATATGTACCTCTTGGATTCAAGATTATTCCATGGGATTGCGAGCAAAACCTTAGTTTCATTATATGTACAGGTAGTTGTTCCTTTAAGTTTGCAAAGGAGGGTGGAAGGTTTACTGCAGGAACATTGTGATCGCGTTCAGCTAAGTTCTGGAAAGGCTAGCGAGATTTCAAACAGCGCCAAGTCTATTGACCAGGTTAAAGATGTGAATATGGATGAAAGCGAAGATTCTTATCTTGATGGGTCTGTTATGGAAAAGGTACTCCAGAGGAGAAGTTTACGAATGCGGAATATGCAAAGAGCATGGCAGGTAATCTCAATAATGCACCACAATGAGCTGTCCTAGATTCCCTTTTTCATGTACTTGTACATTTGAACGACAGAAATCCATATGCCCCACCCAACAAAATATTCACTATTTTGATAATTGAAAAAAGTTTATAATTTCAAAATGTGAATGCAGAAAGAAGTTAGCCATTTCCTAATTTGTTGTTTACACAGTGTCAGTTATAGTTTACTGTCTTATTTTTCTTGGATTAGTTAACCAATAATGCCAACATCCAGACTATGGTTGACAAATATTTCCTCCAAGCTGTTTCTACTTTTCGGTTCATCCTAAGGATAAAACTTCCCTCCTGAAGATTCAGGAGGGAGCTCCTCCTAATTTCTTGCGTGGTCCAGTAACATATAGAGTGGACCACGTAAGAATTATGCAAAATAAAAAAATCCACTTATCTATATATTATTGGACCACGCAGGAATTCATGAGGAGAATCTTCTTCTGGAAGAAAGTTTTTTCCTCATCGTAATCTGCAATTTATAGTGAATGCTGCTTCATCCTCTTCTCTCTCTTTTTTTTTGGTTGCTTGCAAGTATGGACGATTGATTTTAGACCAGGTTCGTTATAATAATGATGATGATGATTATTATTATGTTCACATTTACTGGTTCAAAACCTTTAGAGACCAGTAGGTTTGATACTTGAGATTAAATTACTATATAAAAACAATGTCTGTCCGTTGTAGTATTTCATAAGGGGCCATTCATTATGCATGCATACGGCCATGAGCAAGACATCTGAACCCTTCCTGGATGCTCCATATGCAGTCATCTCTTTCTTAACAATTTTATAATATAACATTTCATTATTGACAGGAATCACCTGAAGGGAGGAAGATACTGGATTTCAGGAGATCTCTGCCAGCATTCAAGGAGAAGGAAAGGCTACTTCAGGCTATTGCACAAAATCAGGTTTGCTGAGAATTTCTCAACTATTTTATTATATCTCCCTCAATCAAACGTGAGCCAGTCCGCTCTATTCTTAACGTTATAAAAGGCCAAAGGTGACCCGAAGGTTTTATTCCTGTTGAAGAGGTTAAATTTTAATGCCTTGACTCTTGAGGCAGAATGAAGTGTAGTTCTAAATTTAAATAAAAAATCATGAAAATGTGCCAATATATATTGGAAAAGAAATCACATCCATCAAATGCCACCTTCTTAAGTAAAAGTTTTTTGGTCATTCTCAACATCATCATTATCATTAGGATTTTCTGGAACAGATTATTTTAAAAATTCAACATCCCTTGCTAAGCTTCTAAAGGCCTTCTGTGAACTTTCTTCAACCAACAATTGATGAGCTGTTATGACTATGAGTACCAAAGTTTGTTTCCACTCAACCAGGATTTTGTGGAACAGATTATTTTTTTAGCATTCAACACTTGGTGTGGCCTTAAAGACCTCTTGGAAGCTTTTTCCAACTTGTCTAAGCGTCATTTCATATTGGAGGCAAAAGTTCTTTGGACTCGTTCTCTTATGTTTGAGTGATATAGGAAAAGAAAATGATCCTACAATTTTGATGTAGGTAAAAGGAGAATTGGGAGGTGTGGGTCATAACATATCATGTTTTAAGTTATCACATAAATTTTTTGGCTACCTTGGTTTTTTTGTCTACCAATTGAAGAGTTTGCTCTTGATTGGGAAGGACACTTAGTCATCCAATCTTGTGTACATTACTATAATTGTTTTCTTGATTATTCACTAAGTTGTTATGATGATAGGTAGTAGTTATATCTGGAGAAACTGGATGCGGTAAGACTACACAACTTCCTCAGTATCTGCTAGAATCAGAAATTGAAACTGGTCGAGGAGCGTTCTGTAGCATAATATGTACTCAACCTCGAAGAATCTCTGCTATGGCTGTTTCAGAAAGAGTGTCCATAGAGCGGGGAGAGCCCCTTGGTGAAACAGTGAGCCTTCTCTCCCTCATTGTGCATGCGTATGCATGCAAATAATGCATTTACTTCATGAATTGAAGTACATTCTGAAATTTGTTATTCTCTTAATTTTCACTTCCATACCACATCAAAGATTTTTTGTAGGTTGGCTATAAAGTTCGATTAGAAGGTATGAAAGGAAAAAACACCCATCTCTTGTTTTGCACCAGTGGTATATTACTTCGAAGGCTTCTAAGTGATCGAAATCTAAATGGGATTACTCATGTCTTTGTGGATGAAATTCACGAGCGAGGCATGAATGAAGGTTTGTTTCTAACAGATCTTGTTATAGGTTCTTTTACTTTGCCTAACGTTTTTTTTAAATAACTCATTTTTATTGAAAAGAATGAAAGATATGGCTTCTTTTGCATATGATGGTTATTTTGGGGTATTGTTGATCTTCATATCAATTTCATTGTGTTTCAGATTTTCTGTTGATTGTCTTGAAGGATCTCCTCCCACGCCGCCGGGATTTAAGATTAATCTTGATGAGTGCCACTTTAAATGCCGAACTCTTTTCCAGTTATTTTGGAGGAGCACCAACTATTCACATCCCAGTGAGTTGAAGCTGATAACTCTCATGGTTAAAATTGTCTGTTGTTTGGCATGTTAGATGTGGCAGCAATTTATCCAGAAGTTTTAGATTTAGTGATTAACATATAATGCTTTTCGGGATTTGTCCTTTTTATTTGTAACGAGAGACAAAAAAAACTTGACTCATGTCAAATATAGAAAGGAGAGATGCAAAGTAAAGTGGAAAGAGTTAAAAAGTGAGTAGAGAGGCTCAATCAAATTTCACAATGTTCAATTCATCCATGTTTTAAGGACTTTGTTTTACACCTTTAGATTTTCTTGTAGGTTTAGGTTTTACATCTCATACCTTTAAATATAGCAGAATATCCGGTAGTCTAATATAGGTGATGAATAATAATGCTAAATGCTATGGTACTAATGCACATTAGATTTTTTTTGGTACTCCCTTCAAAACAACACAAAAGTGGATATGTGCAATCAAGGCTCTTTGTTGGAAGATTTGGTTGGAAAGAAGTCGATAGACTTTTCAGGGTAAAGTGTTGGTTGGTTGTTTTGGAAGTTAAAAGGGTCCGTTTGATAATCCTTTTATTTTGATTTTCTATTTTTAAAAATATACTATATACTAACATTTTTTCTCTTAGGAAAAAGTTTTGAAATCATAGACAAAATTCGAACACTAAACCAAAAGGGTTATTTTTAATTTTTTAATTTAAAGATTCGACTGAATTTTTATTTTAAAGAAACTTAATAGTAAACAATGAAAACATAGGCATAGCTAATATTTATTTGCTTGTTTTTTTTTTGTTGTTAAGATTTATTAGCTTAATTTTTTAAAATAGGAAACCTAAAACATAGGCCAAACAGGATCTTAGTAATTGGGCACTTAAGTGCAAGTGCCTCATGTTGTAACTGCGCGGGAACATGTGTTTTCAAGTAGGGTACCTTCAAAACATTTACTTGCTTCAAGTATGATATTACTGCATCTTCTCATAAATTTCAGAAGCTTTCTTTGGACACTATTGGGCAATTTTCTTGATGCATCCCATGTAATATGCATTATATATAATCCATTCAGAATGCTATATTTTGCATCCTCCATTTTACAACTTGCACTAATTGGGATATTATTAGGGATTAGTATTGCATTATTTGAGGCCACTGCATATTTAAAGGTTTGTTCCATGGGCTTACAAATTTCTCTCTTTTTAGTTTTGATGTAAATGCATATTCTTGATTCTTGTCAGGGTTTTACATTTCCAGTGAGAGCATACTTTTTGGAAGATGTGTTAGAATTAACTGGCTATAAGTTGACATCTTTCAACCAAATTGATGATTATGGCCAAGACAAGATGTGGAAAACACAGAAACAATTAGCTCCACGAAAAAGGAAAAACCAAATCACTGCTCTTGTTGAGGTACATGTACATCACGTTTCTCACAGTTGTTGGTCTTCGGTGATTTTTTCGGAGTCTTAATATTTTTGAATACATGACCTGTGTTGAAGGAATGACTTTAATAGTGGTGAAAATCTTCGTTTCCAATTTGTTAATAGTGGTGACAATCTAAATTTATTTGGTAGTTGCTTTTATTGCATTTTCTTCTGTAAAGCTTGGAAGATTACAGTTGATAGTTGTATTTTCTCACAGTTCAAAATAAAACAAAAGCTTGTTACATTAGAATGTCCCAATTTTTAAATTTAAGATGGTTTTGTACTTTGACTAGCGGTAGCCAATAGCTTATCTGCCAATTTATCCTGGATTTATTAGGAGTTTTAATCTTGACTTGCTAGCAGTATAGTCTGTCTCACTTTGTTTCTCTTGCTTAGGATGCTCTTGATAAATCAACCTTGGGAAATTACAGTTCCAACACACGAGATTCCCTCTCATCTTGGATGCCTGACTGCATAGGTTTTAATCTCATCGAGGCTGTTTTGTGCCACATATGTCGAAAGGAACGAACTGGTGCTGTTCTAGTATTCCTGACTGGATGGGAGGATATAAGCAGTTTGAGGGATCAACTGAGAGCTCATCCACTTTTAGGAGATCCTAACAGGGTTTTGCTTTTGACATGCCATGGTTCAATGGCAACATCTGAACAGGTTGGTTGGTTTATTTATTTTTCTTAGTGTATTGTAAAACATATTTGAAGTATCAAAGTCATAGTGTAGAAAGAGAAGTAATGACGAATGTTAATAGAGAAGCACCACAGTGAAGCACTGCAACTTGACACATCTATGAACTACTTGCCAGCTTCCATTGTACCAAAATTTCCTTCACTTTACTGCTGAAAATGTTCACGGGAGCAATTGATAATTTATTGCCTCTTGTTTCTTGAAATTCTCACCATTTTCTTTGCCGTTGCTACAGAGACTCATATTTGAGAAACCAGCTCAGAATGTTCGGAAAGTAGTTCTTGCGACTAATATGGCAGAGGCAAGCATCACAATAAATGATGTTGTTTTTGTTATTGATTGTGGAAAGGCAAAAGAAACCACGTACGATGCGTTAAACAATACACCTTGTCTGTTACCTTCATGGATATCACAGGCTTCTGCTCGGCAAGTAAGTCAATTTTTTTATCCTATATTTTTCTGTTTATGTCATTCTTGGTTTTTTTAAATCATTACTGAGAAAATATGAAGTGTTTGAGAATCACAATGAAATTTGATGAAAGAAATTCTTTGTTCCTTTAGATGCTTTGAAGAGATGTCTTGATTTGATATCGCTGGGTTTATACAATTTAACTGGGTTCATATATATATATAGAACTTCTTTTTTTCCTTTTGGCTGCTTTTGCACTTCTAAAACCCAATAGGCCTTCCTAGGCACTCTTACCATTGTTTGACCTTTTTGGTTAGGTTCTATTCTGTGGAAATCAGATCTGCATCTCACTTTTATCTAGTCTATTCCATATTCTTTTATGACATTTGTTTTATCGCATATAATAGCAAGTGCTTCTGTTAATTGTTTTTGGTTGCAGAGAAGGGGTAGGGCTGGTCGTGTTCAACCAGGAAAATGTTATCATCTGTACCCAAAATGTGTTTTTGAAGCATTTTCTGAGTATCAACTTCCTGAACTTTTGAGAACTCCATTGAATTCTCTCTGCCTTCAAATAAAAAGTTTGCAGGTTACGAGTGTAGGAGAATTCTTGTCATCTGCTCTACAACCACCAGAACCCTTGGCTGTAAGCTACTTCGTGTATCTATTTTTCTTATGTTGATCAGTTCCTCATACTTTTTAACGGAAAATTCCATCAATAAATGAGAAGAGGGGCTTATTCGTTACTTGACAGGTACAAAATGCCATTGATTTTCTAAAGATGATTGGGGCATTTGATGAGAAGGAAAACTTGACAAATCTCGGTTAGTTTGTCTTCTTGCATGGTATTATAAATATATTATTCTCATCATCTCAACTCTGGCTTTTCCATCTTTAACCTCCTCCTTGCTTTCAATAGGAAATTTTTTGTCAATGCTTCCCGTTGACCCTAAGCTAGGAAAAATGCTGATTATGGGTGCCATCTTTCATTGCTTTGATCCTATCCTTACTATTGTTTCGGGCCTTAGTGTCAGAGATCCTTTTCTTCTACCTCAGGACAAAAAAGATGTAAGTATCATTGAAGCATGCATGATTACTGCTGTTTGTAACTAATATGTATTGGGTGGCTGTTTGTAATTAATTCTTATTTTAGGAAAGTTAATTTGGAACTCTACCCTCCCACCCAATATACACATGCCCGCACAGACATGCAAAAAAAGGTAGACTTTGCAAGGTTTACATTGTTGTTTCCATGATTCAGTTAGCAGGGACAGCCAAGGCTAGATTTTCTGCAAAGGATTACAGTGATCATATGGCGCTTGTCCGTGCTTATGAGGGATGGAAAGATGCAGAAAGAGAAGGGTCATCCTATGAGTACTGCTGGAGGAACTTCCTTTCTGTCCAAACACTTCAAGCAATTGATTCACTTAGAAGACAGTTCAGCTTCATTTTAAAGGAGGCAGGATTAATAGATTTAGATGGTAGCACGAATAATAAGCTAAGCCATAACCAGCCTCTTGTTCGTGCAATCATTTGTTCTGGTCTCTTTCCGGGCGTAGCATCTGTTGTGGTAAATGAAACTAGTTGCCATACAGTTGCATCTGTTTGACCATTGTTTCCCTCCTTTTCTCTCCTGAGTATCTTCTTTACATGTAATGCAGCACCGAGAGACATCCATGTCTTTCAAAACCATGGATGATGGCCAGGTCTTGCTGTATGCGGTAAGTTTATAGCTGACAGCAATGTTCAGCCCTCCCATCTTCTCTCATTATCAATTTAATTTGTAGCAGGTTCCTTGAATTTCAAATCCATTATCTTGCTGAATGCTGCTATTTTGTAGCCATCTAATATTGTAATGATTCTGCATCAGAATTCTGTAAATGCACGTTATGATACCATTCCTTTTCCGTGGCTGGTCTTTGGCGAGAAAGTGAAGGTCAATACGGTTTTCTTACGAGATTCCACTGGCATATCTGATTCTATGCTGATTCTTTTTGGAGGTGCAGTAAATCGTGGTATACAGGTAAACTATCCTAAGTCTGCACTCATTTGGAAAGATTTACTTTGTTCTAGTTCTAGTGTCTAAGACCATTCACATCTCTTTTTCAGGCTGGTCATTTGAAAATGTTACATGGCTACATTGAATTTTTTATGGACTCTAATTTGGCGGAATGCTATTTGCAACTCAAGGAAGAACTCGATAAGCTTATTGAAAACAAAGTAAGTTGCATTTGAGATATTTTCTATATTAGTTTCTAAGTTATGAAAATTTTGACAAATATGGAATTCAAATCTCGATGCATGCAATCCTCAGATGATGACATCTGTTCTCATTAGCCAATCTTACAACCCCTCCTTAGTCTTGACAAGTCACCACACTAGTGGCACACGTGTTTATGAAAAGAAATGCATGTTAAAATTTTACAGATAAGAAACACTCGCATATTCTCCCGTCTGTGAATTTCTACCAAGAAAATTACTAGAAAGTATGGAGAGCGACACATGCTATGCTGAATTGGTATGGTGTAGGGAGGTGTGGAATG
>NW_019104556.1:717034-741777 GCF_001995035.1 Momordica charantia | reverse complement strand
CAATGATGGTGAATTTTGACAATCTGAACTGCATACATGATACAACTGACTTCGTTTTATTTTGATGAATTGCACTTCTAAAAGTTAGCCCAAGAAAGGAAAATGATTCAACTACAATGTTGTCTATTACTCATCCGATGGTTATTCAGTTTATAAGAAAATACGAGAAGGAATATCATAGCTGGGGTAGCACATACATTTTCCCCTTTTTTTCTCTCCCCCTTTTTGCCTCTAAACTACTGAACTCGATGTCCTATGTTTTCAGTTACCTACACAAGGTCTTCATTAGTGATATGTAGCTTATCCTTCAATGCATGCACAGTAGTCTAATTGTAATTTTAAATGCAAAAACTCAGTACTGGAAGTCTTCTGGTCATCTTTGATTTATTTGAAGGTTGAAACTTGAGAATGCATATGAATAAGCAGACGAGGAGATAAGGCACATTACCCAGTATTTGTGTTGTGGGTGGGTTTTCTTGGACACGAATGTACTTTTCCCGGTCCGAGACCTCATTATATAAAGTTCAATAGTCGAGATCTTATCATTATCTTTCCCTAACAAGTATTCCTTTAAAGACAGCTCAAATTCAGTTACTGAAGAAGGCTGGCCGTCCATCAGAGCGTTTGGTGAGCCACGAGAATTGCAGATTCAAGACGCCTCGAGAGCACGAGTGCGTGCATGTCCATGAGATAACCGAAGCTTCTGGTACTGAGGAAGCAGAAGCAGATGCCGAATACGACAATTCTCTCAAGGAAGCAATCAAAGGCGTCCAAGATGCTGTGACCACCATAAACGAGCACATGGAGGAAGTGAGATATGAGATTGCAGCTCTTGAAGATGAGTAATCTTGTGACATATAAGATGATATCTTGCTCGCAATTCAATTGATAACAGGAACATACCTGTACAGATATACAGAATCGGTTTCGAAAAATTTTCTTCTGCGCGTTTTGCTTGATCTTTCACCTTCTTTGATGAGATTTATCAACTGAATTCTTAATTTTTAGCCTCGATTTTTGTGTGTCTACTCTAGATTGGGAAATAAAGCAGGGAGAGTGATTAGGAGAAGGTCAAGGATACTGTTTCAAGAGTGTGGTTGGAGCCTTCCAGCCTTTTTTACCTCTGCCATTTGCTCCAAACGGTAATTGGCCTATCTCTTTTATTATACCAAAATATCCTATATGGGAATTATCTCTCCTCTAATATAGGTACTAGATTATGGCATATCGTACCTCTAACATATGGACTAAATTATATAAAATCGTGCTAATCAGTTCAACTGGTCAAGATATATGTTTCCGGTTAAAAGGTTGGAAGTTCGAATTCTCTACCCCACGTATGGTTGACTAAAATTATCGTTATATACTGCTTCAATATTGAACTTTTTCATTAACTCGAATCACTGTCAGAGACTGAGGAACTGAAGTCAATGTTTCAAATTTCCTTTACGCTGCTGAAGTTCAGTGGTGGTTTGCAACTTGAAATTCAATCCGAGGGAAAATTTGATGAACTGAATTGATCCGATTGAAATTGAACCAATCTATTTGTATTTGGACCACGGGGCTATATTCCAGTTGGTGTAAGATGGTTCTGTTTGATTTTTCCTTGAAGCAGCAAATTGTCTGTTCAATTTCATATATGAGCAGGACAGCATTGAAAGAAGGAAAAAAACCAAACATTTTCCTATGGCGTAAATCAAATTTCGTTATATATTGCTATATACTCGGCTAGACTAGTGGTGTTTACAATTGATTTCCGCTCCCATAAACTCCACTGTCCATGAATTTTAATACCTAATAATTTAGTTCTTGTAGTTTATCCAATATAACAATTTAGTAATATCTAAGGAAAGAAATATAATTAAATTAAGTGTTCATTTCTAAGGTAAGGAATATCATTAAATTAAGTGGCCAGGTTTATTCTGTAATGAATGTAATGTGTTGTCAATTTATCAACCTACATGTGAAATTCAATTAAATCTTACCGTTTTTAAACTACATAGATTAAATTGTTATCTATTAAAATTCAAGAACTCAAACTCAATTGTTCTAACTTAAAAATTCATTACAAACCAAAGTTCAAAACTAAATAAAGCGAACAAAATTATTTTTTAATAAAAAAACACTACAGTTTATAGCTCCTCGTTGCTGAGCTAATAAAACTTATAAAAATTAATGACATGACATATACATTTTCCTAAAAACAAATGGAGTAAATTTATGACATTTATGTGCATATATATATATATATATATATATAATACATATATATCATGACAACAATGCAGTAGTTTTACATCTGATATGTCAAAATCACGATAGTCGGTTCTAGACCGACATGAAAAATTGAATCAGAACAACCCGGTTCGAGTTGATTCAATTTTTCGCATCCCTAAATTTTCATGTGGACAACTTTCCACTTGGCAATCCATCTTGATCATGATCGTACCCACAAATCAAACTAGGAACTGTTGGAATTCATGATCCTAAGAAAGCCAATTCAATATTTCTGAAATCTATGGTTTTTTATAACAATTAAACCAAAACATGTCTTAGACATTCAGATGAAGGAACCATAATAAGAGGAGCAAGTTGCAGAGCTAACACCGCACAGTAGTAGACCGCCCGACTCGATTCTGCTTCTCAAAAGAAGTCGGTCAAACAAAACGCTCTCTGTTGGCTTCTGCAAATTTGCATCATTCGTATTGCAATATTGCTTCGTCGTTAAAACCCTTGATTCGTTGCCATCTTTCTCACAGTTATGAATGTACTTCCCAATGTCCTGTTGAATTCCACAAATTTCATGGGGTTTTCTAGTGAAGGAAAACTGAGATTTGGCATCCCCAAGTTCGCTGAGATTACTATTATATTGCTCACTCACGGATGAAGTTCCAATGGTTGGTTCCTGAAAGTGTTGGATATGGAAAGTTATTAGCGATCCAATTTACATGAAAAATAGTTATACGATTAAACATGAAGAGCATCTACACATCAGTATTCCACACTGGATTGGATTGGGTAGAACTATGGACCGACCAGTTCGAGGATAAAACTTGTAATTTAAGCGATTTAAGAAGTGATTCTGTTTTTATGTGTCATAGGCACATTATCTTCAAGCTCTTCACTCACCTAGGAATGTGAAGGGTTTCTTTCTTTATGCTTAGAGGTCATCCTTACAAAGGGTAAAGCCAAAATTTGTGGCTTAAACTTGGTCGTAGCACCCTTGGAAAGGAGTTATTGAGTGTTAAGAAGATAGCTTTCTATCGATAAAAAGGAGGTATCGTTTATAGGGTCTCTCCCTGGAACGCAATCTCTTGGTTTTCCTTTGTAATTATTCTCTCCCTCACTCATTCCTGTTCACTTGTACTTCAACAGCCTAATATAATCTCTAGTTATCTATATTGAAAAAGGAACATGATAAGTGATTCACAAGGGGACTAATTAAATTGTCAAAGAAACAAATGCTCAAGTAATGACTGAAACACTTGACTTGCCTGAGGGGTTCCATCTCCCACCTGGGTAGTGGAAGAAACTTGGTGGATAGGGGGTGCTTCTTCCAATGATGAGAAGTCGGAACCATCAAATGTTGATAATGATACACACTCGTCAAAATATGCCAAGGCGTCGTCAGTTAGACGTTTTGACATCTTTCTTCTTTCAATGCTAGCCTGTTTTGAAATTTAACAAATGATCAGTACCTCTGTATCAGAATGGCAAGCTGCCATTCCTGCGTGCAGGATATGCATCAGAAAAACCAGAGCATAAATTGTTCCTATAACATTAGGATGACTCTTTTTTAGCTACCTTATTGGGGACATAGACAAAAAAGAATAAGACTTTTTGTGATTAATTACATGGAATTTGTAGATGTTAGGGAGATTCTACCTTTTTGCCTCTAGATCGTGATTTAACAAACAGACATACAGAGGTATTTATCTCTTTGGTATTTACACTGGTTGGAGAGACTTTTTAACACCAAGAGAACCATGAAAATATTAAATACTACTATTTTCTGCCATTTTTTTGTTATAAAAAAGTTGTTCTTGAACACTATTTCCGAATAATTCCATGGTCTTTGGGGCAGGTGAAGTGTCCAAATGCCATGACCTTACTTGAACAAGAAGTGTCCAAAAGTCTAAAATGTTGGAAGTGGTTGATTAAACTATAAACAAAAATTCCTATTTTAAAAAATGAAAGTGACAATACTGCATAATGGAATTTGTAACTAAAATAACGCAGGGAAAATGTTCAACATGTTGAAGAGCAGAACTTATCAGGGGAAGTCTACACAGATTATGCTAAAAAGGGTATTAAACTGAATGTAACATGTAAAGGGAAACTACGGGAGCATACTTTTCGTCTCATAGAGGTCTTAGGAGCTGGTATTACTTCCCGCAAAATTCTACTGAGCTCTAATCCACGATGATCCTCAACTGCCAAGTCTGCCCGAAGTTTTCTAGCTCGCTCTTGTGACTACCAGTTGAATAAAATTCTATTAGTTTCTTATTATCAAGGATACAGTTGAATCAAGTGAATGATAAAAACAAAAGAATGCAGAAACACAATATAGAAACCAAAATCTAAGGAGATGAAAAACATCAACATCGACAGGGGCAACAAAGTTGAATGAATTAAGCGAAATCATCAGCAATCCAGCACAATGAATAAGCAAGTACTACCTGCTCAAGCTTCTTGCTATACTCGCTTCTCAAGTCCATCACCAATTCAACAGCAGCTGGATTCACCAATTCGGGAGGGATATCAATATTTGAACTTCCTATAGCATCAGCACTGTTTTGTGGAGCCTGAAATTATGAGCCATGAAAGAATTGAAGTAAATAACCTTATTGACATTTTTTAAATATAGATAGGTGATAGGTCATGTTGTACAAGAAAAATATATATGAATCACCCCTTATCTACATATGCCAAGCAACTTATTAACAAATATTATTGGTTAAACAGATGTAAATAATCTAATCAACTATTCATGTGCCAAGCGAACAGTAAGGTTCCATATACTAAACATATCCAAGACTCTTAGGTTCAGCTAAGATAAGAATTTCTTGAGAAAAGGGTGGCAGAACCAAAAGAATTTTTATCCCCGCAAAAGGATTGTCATATAAGAAAACACTCAAAATAATTTTTTTAAAAATACAGTAAGATAACCCAAAAATTAAAAATTCTCTCACTTGTGAATACCAAGAACATTAGAAGTGGACCCCATGCCAAATATCTTGTGGATACCGTTAGCTTTCTAAGACTTGCTCTACAAAAGAGGTGCAATAGTGAAAATAACCGAGCAGATAGCAAGAGGTACATAACAAAACAAAAAAGTTCAGACAACCTTCATAGAAACGCTGCCCAAACTAGTCACTCTACCCTAGCCTCTTGTTTTGTGCCAGGAAAGACATTAGGCCGCCTTTTTTTCATGGCCCTTATGGCTCAAGATGCTGGAAAATCACTTATGATTTTCAACTACAACTGGGGGATGGATAGATTGGCAAACAACAATATTACTCGGCTACTTTGTGGGAACTTCTTGAAAAGGGAGCCAAAAATTTGATGGCTTTGGAGGTGAAGGCCCTGTTTGGGGGTTATGGTTGGAGAGAAACAATATATCATTCAAGAAGAAGATAGATTGTGAAGAAACTTTTGGCCAGGCAACATTCATCGTTCTTTTGGTATACCATACATAACTCCTTTTGTAATTACTCCCTTCACAATTTATAACACTTATGTAACTTCTACGTGTCCTTTCCATTATGTTGTTGAAAAGAGTTTCTAGTGAAAAAATAAGAAAGAAAGAAAGAAATGATATTATTCATATTCTTCCACAATATATCCAAACACTTCCTCATACAGTCTCGAAACTAATAGAACAAAGAGAAGAAAAAGCAGAAATATCGGCACGGTTCCAAAACTTACATTGAGAAGGTCATTATGGATATCTTGGACAGCACGTCTAACTTCATATTGAATAATGTCATATATGTCACTACTACTGGTTTGTCCTTGCAAACAATCCCCCTTCATTGACTGTAGAAGGAACCAGAATCGTAGTTAAACGACTAAAATGATTGGAACAATCCCCCTTCATTTGCACTACTAACATCCTAACTGAAATCACCAGAAATTGACACAACTCACTCTCATTTGCTCACAAACAGCTTTTATTGTTTTCTCTTCGGCTTCTGATAGAGAACTCGCAGTGGACAGCCTATCTTCAAAACTACAAGACTAAACCAGCGATCAAAAACTTCGTGAAAATGTAGCACAAGTAGTAGAAATTATTAAAAAAGAACTAATACAGGCCTGCAGAGCTCTTACAGGCCTGCAGAGCTCTTACCACTGATGCATCGCAGTTATCGGATAAATCAAAAGGTGAAAGTTGACTGGACCGTGTTCGCAGGCCTTTCAATTGCTTCGAAGAATCTGAATTACTTCTAGCTAAACCAACCTCTCTTCGACCGTGAAGAACCGAATCTGGAGTCTTTCTATTGTTGGATTTCGCAGTATAACGACTATCTCGCTCAGCCTCACTCTTAATATCAGAAGAAATGAAAGAATAAAACATGTTCATGTTCTAGTCCTGCTAAAATTATTTAAATCAGATGATGAGCGGGAAGAAATTGGATATAGAAACGAACCTCAGAGTTCACAAAGGATTGCGATGAGACGGGATATCGAGACACAGACGCAGAGCGGTCCCGCCGTTCAGTGCCTACCCGTGACAAGCTTCGACCGCCGACCTTCCTGCTTCCTAAACCATTACTTCCAGAACCAGAATTTCTCGACACCGATCGTCCCCTGGTACTCTCAACACCACCACAACTCACACGTTTTGAACTTGCTGCGCTAATTCTGGTGGAACTTTCATCGAATTCAAGGTTAACAGCACGAGCTTCGTCGCAAGGGGGCGAACCATTGCTCCAGAACAGCGGATTATCTCTACTATTCGAAAAATCGGCGGAAATATCCGCTGTGTTGGATCTGGAAAAGGCACTGACGCTTCGTGATCTCCGCATAGTAGCTTTCTTCGGTGAATTACTCCCCTGCTTGCTATCTTTACCCGATGTTGACACGCCGCTACTCGAAGAAGGTGCTGCCGAAGTCGAACCCCCTCTTCTAGACGACGATTTGAAGGCAGCCATCGCCATTGCTAATTAACAATCAGATAACAATGAAACCAACACAAATAGGGGAAGAGAAGAGCAAAGGAATCGGAAATGGAGAATCGAGAAGACTTCAGAATGCATAAAAATAAGGTAGGCGAGAATAATCGCAGTGGTGAGGCTTCGATGAAGAATTCATAAGAGTAAAATATAGGAGTTAAAGCGACGATTGCGAACGCGGAATATGATTGATTGCAAAGAGAAAATAGAGAGGAAGAAGATGCAATAATTTATGCGGAAGAACAGCCGAGAGAGAGAAATGCGACGGCGGCGACGGCTGTGCTTCCGCCAAGTTTCTTGATTCCACCGCCACGTTGATCGGAAAAATGAACCGTGTTAAACGCAGACCATTGAGACGGCACGTGCTTTATGCCTTTCGTTCTCGTCCTACAAAGATCAAACGTATTTTTCAGACGGAATGTTAAACATATTTTTTCTTTTATTATAAATTCAGGTTTAATTTTTAAATACTATCATTTTTTTCTTTTAATATACTTGGAAATCGACTCACGACCTCTTAGTTTCACGTGTATATATATATATATATATATATATAAATTAGCGTGAAGTTATATTGGTTTAGACCATGAATTCGAATTTTCACATTTACTTGTTATACTAAAAAAAATTCGTTTGATTATCTGTCCTTTAATATTTTATTTTGTTTATTTTTATTTTTGTATGTTTAAAATATAGAAGGTAATGATTTTATTCGTGTAGTTGAATAGGTAATGTTATTTAGAGTTCATAATTATAAAATTTAATATGCAATGATTTATCAATTCTTTTTTTTTTGTTGAGAAAAATGATTTATCAATTCTAGTATTTTAAAAAGTGTCATTTGTAATTACTCAATTATATAACTTTTTAGTAGGTAATGACTCAATCTTGAGCACACTTCTATTTAAAGTAATCTCTCACGGAGATAATTACAATTTTTAAATTACAATAATTACATTGTTGTAATGAAAATTTTGGGACCGTATATATCTTTTTAAAAACTAACTTATAATCAATTTGCTTTTTTGTTTATATTTTATATTTTTTTATGTTGACATTACATATTTTTGTTTTGATGATGTATTTTTAAATATTTAATTATCATTTTTATTATTGAGGCAAAAATTTGGCTTATTGGGATTCCCGTCAAATTCGCTCAAATCGTTTAGAATAAATGGATTGACGAAACCTGCAAAATAAGTATCACTAAAGATAGGTGTGACTATTACCATACGGACTCCAATACTTAAATTAGAATCGGACGAAGTAGTCGAGTAAGGAGAGTATGGTATTTTGGCATACCTTTAGAGTTTGGTTTAGTCTCATATCTATAGAAGTCGAATCATGATGTCTTTAAGAAATACCATACGCTGGGCCTACTGGTTTGTAGTCGTACGGGTTATGGAACTGTTGCCCCGCGTGGGCTAAGCTTCATAGGATAGTGGAAGAAGTCTTGTTGGGGGTTCCGGTCGTTGACCGAGAATTGCTTGACATCGAGCAGGAGTTGGCGACGAACCTGGGTCGACTCTATGTCGATCTGGACCCAACGACCTCTGCTCGTTTGGTCTACATAATTGGGTCTTCTTTGCTTTAGGCCCAGTTTAGGCTTCTTGTCGTTTTGTCGAGCCCCATTTATTCAACCTATAACACTTATCAAATTATATTCATTATCATTCTTTTAAAGAAATAATGTTGGTTTTTTAGTTCAAGGAAGATTTGAATTTCTAATTTTTTTAAAAATAAATTATGCTTTAACTAATTATATTTTATAGTACAACATAATCCATTAACCAGTCGAGTAACCTTCCTCTTGAAAAAGAAAGAGAATACGATAATCTAACATTATGAAATTTTGAGAACGGAAAAACAAAAAAACAAAACAAAACAATCAAAATATATTAATTTTACAAAACAGCACGGTTCCTTATTGGACGTCTCCGAGTCCGTTTTGTGATGGGCTGGGCTTTGTCTTAGATTTGAGAAAGCCCAACCCATTATCGTCCAGCCACATGGACTTCTAAGAAAGCCCGTTGTCAATTTTCGGGTTTTCATTTTTATTTTTTCAGAAAATTACGTCAAATGACGCATTCTTCATTTGAAAAAGTACTAATAATTTAATTTTCGGCCTCGAACGTTTGGGATAAAATAATATTCCTCCTCTAAGTTCGAAAATGCTTTAAAATGATTTTCGTTAAAAAAAAAGTCCTGTTTCTTTCCCACATTTCCCCTTTCATTTTATTTTAAATATTATTTTAATCCATATATTTCTAATTATATTTATTTTAGTCAGTATTATAATTTTTTTAGTATAACGATTTGAAAATATGAGAATCAAACCTCGGACCTTCAAGAATACATGTCAATTAACACTAGGTAAGTTACCATCCATCTTAATTAATTATTAATTTATATATTAAAAAATGTATTTATTAAGACGAATGGACTATTTTTTGTTTCTTTTTGGTTTTACGTGGGTGCTTATTGTTGGTAAATTAAAAAAAAAAAGCATCACGTTGGTGGGTGTTAGATGGATTCTTCCAAAAAGGAAAGGATTTATGGCACTAACATTTCGATTTATATTCCAACAATTACACCGAATAATCAACGATGTAACATTTAAATTAAAAGTTCTTATTTGAATGACTTCCGAAAATAGTATTGTAAAAATAAATTTAAAAAAAAAAGCATTTATAGAAAAATTGTGTGTTTCTTTCAAAAGGTAACTTTTTTTTTGGTTAAAATTTTAAATATACTTTTACCATTATAATCAAACACCGACAGATTATTAATTAGTCAAAAAAAAATTTCACTCTTCTTAAGAGTAAATCAAACTTATTGTAAAATTGAAATTAAGTTTTTTTTTTTTTTGGGAGAGAGAAAGGGTTGCAGTTTAGACAGAGAAAAAGAGAGTTTGCTTTATTTGACAGTGTAGAAAGATCTCAAATTGTAGGGTTTTTAGAACTTTGACTTAAAAAGAATCCATCAAAAAAGCATATTTGTCGGTTTTTTTCTATTAAATGCAAATTCCAATTTACTTCTTCTTAATTTTCAAAAGAAATGTGTTTTAAAACTTCTTTGAAAATATAAGATATTTAGGTCGGTAAAATTAAAGAATTTTGACTATTATTATCGAACTGTACGGTCTTACTATATCTATATTTTTTTTAAAGAAAGTATTGTACCTTCTCAATAAGTTTTAGAATAGTTTTGTTTGTTTTTTTCTAAGATAAATTCCAAAACCTATAATATTCGATCGAAAAAGAAAACTAGGCGATGATACTTGAATGGGAGAGGGAATTAGGATATTAGATTAAAGTGAAGTAAAAGTTTGGTTCTTTTTGTCATATGAAGGTGTATATCTCTTATGGGTTTAATAGGGAAAAAAAGTTGAAAAGAAAAAGGAAGAGATGAAGGATTGCTAATAATAAAGGAGAGTTTAATAGAAAAAATCAAACTTAGTTTAAAAAAGGCTTAACCATCAAATGTTGGCATCTTCAAGTGATGATCTCTTTTTCTCATGCATTAGCTTCTCTAATCTTTTCCAAAGATTGGCTTTTGGTTTGAAACTTTCTAATCTTTCATTGCTCCACAAGTTTTCTTGTTGAGATTCCATTATTATATTGGATCGTTTTTTGAACTTTTCAAATCTTCACAAGGAAGCACACACGCCTTTTGTCCTCTAGTTCAAGTTCGACTTGCACACAAAATCTAGTATTGGTGTTATGCTCTGTCAATTTCACTTCGATGTCTAAATTAGTACTTAAGATTGGACAAACGAGTATGGAGTACGTAGAGTAATGGTAAGAATTTAAGTGAAAGTTTTGCTAGGAGTGTGTGTAAAGAATTCGTGTAAGGATTTGCGTAAGAATTCTTGCTACCGCTTCACAAGTTGAGTATTGCTTTTATATGGATAGATTGAGAAGGTGATAGAGGTGTGGAGATATCTCTGACATTTTGCGTCCCTCTCTTGCCATTTCGGAAGCGTGCGACAACGTCCAAGACAGTGGTTTGGCACAATATCCAACGCATCACAGGGGAGTGTGCTAGTACCTCTAACCATGTTTGTGCTTTGGTACGGTGTGCTCAGCCTCAATTCGGTGTGCTCGGCACCCTATCTTCGTGGATCTTGAGGGGTCCACTTGATTGCAAGGGGATTCCACGTGGAGTTCTAAATTTACCCTTCAACAAAATGCTTATGTCACATTCCGCCGTTGTGTACTTGTTTTTAATTATAATTAGAATATTGAAGTAAGATATTTTATAGGGTCAAACCGACCTTAATTTGAGATCGCACTCGATTTTTTTCGTCCATTTATTTGGTCCTTATTTTAGGAGGTCATGTCACATCTTGCACATACAGAATTTGAGATGATTCTTTATCGTCTTTTACGCAAGACAAGACAATGGTACTTATTTAAGCAATGGTTGCGTTGAAAAGTCACTACTTAGACAGTTTTGATCAATTAGCTTGGAATCTTTTGCATTTTATACTAATTGATTTTATTTCCACATTTTGTATTTTAAATTATTCTCCTTATTCAACTTCTTTGTGCGAACATGAGTTTCGAGGCATTTATGTATATTAAAAGACTATGAGTTTAAACACATTCTCACATATTATTATAAATAAATAAATGAATAACGGCGCGCTCCAAAACTATATAAAAAATTGTAATTTATAAAATTTGGTCGCAATGGTTTCAAGAAAGTTGAAAAACATACTAAAAATATGTGAAAAAACAAACAAAAATTTTAAAATTAAAATTGTCGGCCAACCAAATGATAGATAATCAATTTACGTTTGCGTTAAATTTATTTTTATTTTAAAAAATTTGATATGTCATATGAGTGCTAACTTTCATTAAATTTTAAAATTATATATATATATATATATATATAGACCATTCTTTTAACCACTAAAATTATAAAATTTTGTAGCTGATTGGAGTTGGAGGGATCCAAACTTTATATCGTTGTCTATTAAAAATAAATAAATAAATAAATAAAGTTGAAGAAAAAGTTGTGAAGGATGATTATGGGGAATGTAAATATAATGGTCCAACTTTAACTCTAATGAGATGGATGGAAGCATCTATGGCCTTTTTCCTTTTCTCTTTACAAACATTCCACCCAATAAACACCTTTTCAATCTCTCTCTCTCTCTTTTTCTCTTTTATTTTTATGTAAATATTCTTATTTTAAAATAAAATATTGATATTCAATTGCAAATTTGCAAATTAAATGTGCTTGGATTCCAAGTCGGGGAGGAGTTCAAAATGAATTTAAACAATGGATTCTTTTTATTAAAAAAAATATATATTTATGCTGAGAAGAAGAGAGGTGCCTTGAAGAAGAAGAAAATGACGAGAACGATGGCATTAGAATTATCGTTGAGTTATGTTCGCTTTGTCGATAAAATATATATTTTTTAAATGACTTAAACATTTCAATATTTAATATAATATTTTTAGAAAACTATTTAACTGGTACGATTTTAGATATTCAAACATCTTACCTCCAATATTCTTTCAAAAAATAGTTTATTCTAGAGATAATTTTCATTGCTTATTATGGTTTAAACAACCTTACAACTATCTTACTTTTAAACTTATTTCCCACACTAAAATTAGAAGGAAAAAATATTTTATAATATAAAGTTACAATTACGAGGTTGGAAATTAAAGCTTTCGAAAAATTGCTAATGCCATAATTGTTGAGTTATACATTGATTGACAAATACGAGATTGATTAGGAATATATTTTTGAGGTAGCGACCAATCCTGTGACTATATATATTTTTTTGTTAATCTGGAATCGATGTCATGTGGCTTTGCCAGTTAGATCTCTATAATCAAGAGGTGTTGACGGCCACCCAACATTGTAAACGACGTTACAGAACTCGTCCCTGAATTGGAGGGGGGAAGAAGGCCCCGACTACGCGTCGAGCAAGGCTCAGATTGGGGAGCGATATCCATATTCAGCCATTCAAAAGTATTTTCTAAATCTTAACCAATAATTTGACAATTATGAAGTGACACGACAACCTATAATTATTTCCCTCTAATCTAATATAACTTAGAATGTGTTTGAGAGTGCTTCTAAAATATACAATACTTCTATTTTTCTATTAATTAAACTCAATTTTTAGAGGTTGAAGTTGAGTAGCATAGAGGAAGAGAAAGAGATTTTTTCCTTAAAAAAATATATATATATTGATAAGAAATTTAGTAGTAGTCAGCATGAATCTTTGTCTCGTTAACGAGAAAGTATTATTATTCTAAAGTTTACCTGAGCAAACTTTAGTACATTAGTACATTAGTAAACAATGCTTAATATAAAAATCATTTTGATGTTTAGTTTTTACCCTCTTAAAATTACTTACCATCACTTTTGACCAAAAGCACCCTCCAAACAATTCTTCGTGAGGCACTTTTTAAGTGTTTTTAACTTTTTCCAAAAACATTTATAAATCACCTTTGAACATGATGAATTTGAGTAAAAATACTTTTAGTTATGCTAAAAAGCACTCTCAAACATAGTCTTCATCGTTTTTACATCCCAAAACAATAAAAAATCATTTTTACTCTTGTTAAATTTTTAATCTAAACTAAACTAGTTAGAATCAACCCAACCAAAATTAATACTTTGGGAGATAAGTAAATAAAAAATTATTGAATGGGTCGCCACAATGTGACTGCCCCAAATAAATACTACTAAATATAAATTCAAAGTATTTTTCTAGTGTTTTTCTCCGAAATCTAACCACATAAAATCGTCATCCTATTACATCTTCCAATAATTTCTTGGAGTTAAAAAAAAAAAAAAAGAAGTTTTTACCCTTGAAAATTTAACTCCAAAATTTTAATCCGAACTTAAATGTAAGTTAAAATTAACTCGAATGATCCGAGTATACGAGTAAAAGGAAAAAGTATAAGAGGGTAAAAAATGAAAAGTGACAAGTGAAGGTACTTTTACACCGAAGTAAAAGTAAAAAAGAAACCGAAAGAAGGGCAAAAAAGTTATTTATTACATAACGGAACAGCCGTTGGGATTGTCATCGCTGAACATAGTGGTGAGCTTCTCGTCGACGGCGTTGGGGCTGGGCAAAGCCTGAACGGCGTTTTTGACGAAGCCCGCCGGCGCCCTCTTGTCGTAGGCCTGCGCCACGTACGGATACGCCACCACATTCACCGGCACGTACGGCCACAACTCCGCTCTTTTTCCCGTTCTCCTCACCTTCTTCAGAACCCTGTTCGCCTCCACAAACCCCGTTACCGTCACCTTGCTCTGTTTTCTGTTCACCTCCACCGTTTTCACACCTAACAAAAACAAAAACAAAATCATAATCAAAATCAAAATCTCCGTTTCAGCTTCTTCAATGGCTAATTCAAATGGGTTTTCTGCTCTTTTTTTACCTTTCATTTTGGCAACGGCGTTTCTCACTCGCCGTTCGCACCCGTCACAGTCCATTTTCACCTTGATCTCCACTGTCTAAACCCATTAAAAGTAAGATTTAGAAAAATCAACGTTAAACAGAGTTCGAACACAGAAACTATATTCAAATACTATCTTAAACATCGATGACTTAAGCTGAAGGATTGTTGGAGGGAACCTGCATTGGTTTTTTCTTCCTCTGTCTGGAGGTGGCAACATATTCAGAGATTAAGTCTGAGACAGAGTCAAAAATTCCCATTTTTTGAGGAGGGAGGGGTATTTTGGGGAAATGGGGTTAAAAATGCAGATTTTAGGGCAAGGGAGAGGGTGTATTTATAAGTGGAAGTGGGAATTTAGTATTAATATAATGTGGGTTTTTGAGATGGACAGCACAGAATGAATTGTGTTCTCAAAATCATACAATTCCAATGGAAACTGGATTTTTGGGTATTAATTATATTGGGCCCAATCTTGCATTGCATGATTGAGAGGCTAAATTCAAGGCTCTCTCTTCCACTTTTTTCAGGCCAAAAGTAGGGCTGATTAAGAAAATTGCTTGCTTCTTCAACATGATCCAATTATTAAATTATAAACTCAAATTACAAGTTTGGTCCCTGTGATTTGGACATCGTTTTAATTTGGTCTTTAAAAAAAATAACAACATGTAGAGTGGAGATTCAAATCCACGACCTTTTGGTCGAAGTCTTAACCAGCAGAGATATGCCTAGACTGGCGTTTTAATTTGATTTTTATGTTTGTAGGAGTTTTAGTATAGTTCGTATGATTTTGAGTTTAGTTTCAATTTTGTTCTTGGAGTTTAATCAAGTTTCACAAAATGTTTGTTGTTTACACGAGAGGAAACCGGTAGAAATATCAAATTATCGAAATTTATAATTACGCTATAAAACTTGGAAACTTTTGTTTAGAAATAAAAGCTAGGTTGTTTGAATTGAATTGATTCCATGCTTTTGGGAGGAAAAAAAAAAGGTGTTCCTTTAGCTTTAAAAACTATGGTGTTGAACAGTTGATGCCATGCTTTAAACAATCAAAATGGTTTTTTTCCTCCTTTTAGAAAATGAATTAAAGGGGAGGAGTTTGAACTCGAGATAAGTCTTAAACCAACCCGTCGTTGTCAGTTGAGTAAAGTCATCTGAACGCTTTTAAAATAAGCACTTAATAGAGGGGAAAAAACGCTTTCAAAAGAAACGCTAATCAATTAGTTTTTCATCTAAAATCATTTAACTTTAAAAGTACCTTTTTTTTTTTCAAAAATCATCTAAAATACACTATATTTTACTTTAAACTTTTGGTGCAAATTCCAACGTACCCATCTAATATAATAATCGAAAAGAAGGGAGTTTGACTTCAACGAGAAACAATAGCCAACTCGAGCTTAGCTTAACTGATTGAGGTAACTATCTTTGACTAAAACATCGTGAGTTCGAATTCTTCTACTTGTATGTTGTATTCAAGAAAAAGACAAAAAACAATAGTAATTACCAAACACGTTTTTAATGTTTCTTTCTTTAAGATATGAACTAAATAAGAAAGGAGAATGTTTCTATAAATGAGTCATAAGTTCGTACAATGACTCTATCGCTTGTATTATAAAACATGATAGAGTTGAATTCGCTTTAGGGACGAGGGTGGAAAATGCATTATTCTATCTCTATAGTTTATCTTATACAAAAGAAGCTTTAGAATATTGAACGTGAATTGGAGCTTATCTGTACTAGAAAAGGTTTGATGAATTCATTCAATTCCAAAAAGCCACTTTTTTCTAGCATTGTTCTATATTTCATCTATATATTATTTGTCATGTTATCAACTTTTTAAAAACGAAATTTAATTCAAATAACATCTTAAAAAAGGTGAAAACACATCCGAAAAAATTATGAAAAAATAAACTACGAACATAAAACTCAAAACGAAATCATTATCAAATGGGTTAAAATCGTATAATAACTCTATCACATTTGGTGCAAAATCGAACAATCCCTTACTAGACAAGAATGTGAACCGAAGAGGATTGCCAAAGAAAAATCGTGGGATAGCAATAGGTTCTCCTTAAATTGTGATTTTAAGATTGGGATTGAAATTAGAATGGAGAGCATTCTGGTTGCTTAGATTGGGAACTAAATTTAATTGAAGTTAGATCTATGGAAGAGTAAATTGAGAACCATTCTTCATCCTTTAATAAAGTTATTAAACAATAGAAACAAAGATGAAGACAAGAGTTTCTCGTCTCCTCGTACTTCACGTAATGGATCATTTCATACTTTTTGTGCGCGTAATTTAATATTGCACACTTTTTTCGTGTGCTCAAGAGATGTTAAAAATATATATATTTATATTAATTTAAATTATAATTTGTGTGAAAAAAATACAAAGAGATGCTTTTTTTTTTTCTTTTACTTGTGAAATTTGGACCCATAAGTCTCTCTTTCTCATTATGTGAACTATATTAAAACATCAATCATTTTCTATTTAAGTCTTAATGTTGAAGCAACACACATGGATTCTCTCAATAATTCTTTGCCACCACATGTCTTTGCTTTTCCATATATTTAAATTTTCTCATACATATGTATAATCTCACAACTAATTGAATACAAGTTATACAAGTTACATGCTTGTGATCGGGTATGAATCTATATTAATTCGACCTCGAACTTTAAACATATTTCATTGTCGATGTAATTACGAATTGATTAAGTGAAATCATTATCTGACAAGTTATGTATGTGATTTTTGTTGGAAGGCAAAGAAATAATTGAATGAAGTGTGATGAGAGCCAAGGGAGGAGGAGGAATTGGTTGGAATACTGGTAAATGTCACCATATAACATTTCAATTTCTGTCACTTTACACAATTGCCCAAGTTATATGCAATATTAGGTTCTATTTTTATATCATATAGCAAAATATTCAATCCCATCTCATCTCACCATTCTGGATAAGCTCTCTTTCTCACCTCACCTCTAAGCTACCTTCTATAGCATTTATGACATTTGTAAAGATTCCTTATTATCACGGGGTAAGATCAAGTGCAACACACGGCCCTCTCTTGCTTGGACATGTGGCTGACTCAGACACTACAAAGATGAGGAAGAAAGACCAATGAAAAAGTAAGTAGAGCTTAACTCAACTCTAACTTAGAGAAGATTATGAAATCCATATTGAGCGAAAAGTCGATTCTGCTGCATCTTCTAATTGCTAGTGAAAAACCTGCAAAATGACAGTTAAGGTAGTCATAGTAGCAGAAGGTCGGTTCCCAATACTCCTCTTATATAAAAGGCGAAGTCCCACTTTTCAAAAGATACGCAATCTCTTGCATTCTACATAAGTTCACCCCAATACCAGCTTGATCTTAATCCTAACTAACTTAAGCTTTGGAGGTTACGTGGTCGAGTACCAAACTAGTGCAAGATTTTGCTGGGTTGCCAAGAAAGCAACGTCAGACCCCATATAAGATTGTTGCTAATGTGCCACCTCAGCCAGAATTGTGCACCAACACTGAGTACTATGTTTTAGAAAGGGTGCGTGTGTATGTTCTCGAAAGGCATGGCAGAGGTCTACCTCTAGTGGTGAAGAGAGGCAACGGCAAAGTACCAACTAACCTTTGTCCATATCCCTCGATCAATCAACGGGGTCATAATGCCTTTCCTTTACAAACAATAATTAGTTGTCGTCCGTTGAAGAAACTAAAGTTTATTTATGCTTGTTGGAAGAATGCTAAATACCAGAGAAGGAAGATTTTACTATAAATTGAATGCTTGGGAATTGGGATGTTTCTAAAATGAACAAGAAATGTTATTTTTTGCTGTGTGGCACCCAAAGAATGTAACTCAAGAAAAATCTATAATCACCTGAACCTGGTTTCACTTGCATTGATTAGACTGTGAACTCAACTCATCAAGAAGGTTTGTAATAGACTCTTCAAACTTCTTTGCACGAGTCCCAGGCTTCAGACCATTGACATCGCCCCACCGAGAGCATGGATCAGTCCACCAACTGTTCCAGCCAGAACACCAGGCACCGGGGGTGGGTCGATTCGGTCTGCGGTTGAGGATGACCTCATCGACCATGTTCAGCACAGGGTCATCTCGTTGAAACTGTCTTGCAAAAGCAGCCCCGCTTTGAGCCATTTGATCAAAATTGGAGGTGTGGAGGAAGTGAGGGTCCATCTTGGGTGGATTGTCCCAGATCATGTATCTTAGATCACTGTTCACTGTGGTATTCTTGAAGTCTGGTGAATTGCAAATGACAGAATGAAAATATCCCTCTTGAGACAATACCACATTTGTGAAATACATCAACATTGTTCTGGGCAGGTTATCCCAACCAAACACGCAGAATTCGAGGAACGGTCGACTCAGGACGACCCAAGGTGAACCTGCAAATGCAGAAAAGAACTGCTACAGTTTTTAGCATACCACAACATTTTTGAACGGTTAAAAGAGAGTTAGTTTTGCCTGTGAATATTTTGAAAGCATCAGGTGTTGGTCGTTGCTCGGTAGCGTGAAAAATTTGACTTCTCCTTGCTAAGTACACCGCGGGATCAACTACAATTGGATGGACTCTCTTGGATCTACAGCAAAAAATGAATGCAGATGATTCAATTGTTCAATCATCGAACGATAAAAACGTCAACTAGTGTGAAGAGCTGGCCTACTCTTTCCATCCAATGTCACTGGTGTGATCAATAAAATTGAGATCTCTTCTAACAGAGGATAACACATGTGCAAGGTCTGAAATTCAATAGAAGGCATCATTAATAAGTGAGAAAAGCAAAATAAGAGCATATAAGAATTAGAAAGCATCCCTATAACAGACATTTGCATTTAGAATCTACCATAATTTATCATATAAGGAGAAGAAGATGTTCAAAATTCAAACACTAACAATAGTAATTATCCCTCCTTTCATAATAATAGTCAAGCTAGATCTTGTAAATCAAAATAATGTCCAAGACATTAAATTGATAAATCCACTGGTCAAACCCAAACTCCAGAATTGGTGCAGACTTTTAAACAAACTCATTACAAGATTTATGACAACATCTTCAACAATTAACATCGGGACGATGACTCTTTAAATAATTATCGATGAAGTGGCTTCCATTCTTAAAAACAAACCAACAATTCATCCATCAAATATTTTATCCATATAGCATGGGCTAATCATAATATACGCAGATCCTCTCTACTGTTATATATTGAATCCTGTGACGGATTGACAGTAATCTAGTAAGTTTAGTTATACAATTCACAGCTAAATCACTCAAACAAGAAAATGCCAAGTTAATGGAAATATATTCATAAGCGCATCATTAATCCTATCACCACCAGTAATAACAAGTTGTGTTTAATTTTCATATCTAACTCAAATTCCTAATCTTTTGTATGCATCTGATGCACAAAATATACAAGTGAGAGGGCAGGAAAAGAATGCCTGACACATAAAAATCAAGATATGTAGTGCAGTTGCATTATACAGTGACAACTAATCAGTTATTTCTCATCTCATCAAGAGCTAAAGGATGCATGGAAAACCAATGGGAATTAATGTAAATTAAAAACCCTTCAAAGTAGACTCCTAACCAAGCACTCATACACACAAATTACAATATCAGTCGCTAGACCTGCCATGCAATAGCTACTGCTCAATTGTCCATCTATCTAGAAACCGGAACACCATGGTTTTATCAAATGAGCACTTTCTCTTTCATATTTGTTTCTTGTCCTTCAAAAAGAAATGAAGATATGTTAACTATAACCCTAAGTTTGAAAACTTAAATTACTATCAATCAGGATGAACCAAAATTAGCCAAGTGAAAATGCAACCAAATAGCCATAATTACAGTTTGTCCCAAATGACCGTGTAATGGAAGATCCAAGAAGAGTATCTAGCAATTTGAAACCCATTTGAAAGACAATATCACCGTTTTTTAACAATGTTTGCTTTGGCCATCAGTTCGAATCGTGCTAAATTACCTGATTTTAATCACGATTTTAGCTAAGTGTTGGTTGTATATGCTCATCCAAAGAAATAAGGTTTGGGATTGACGGGTGCTGTGGAGCTAATGGAATTATGCCAAAAGAGTCCAAGGCAAGTGTATGGGATTCAAAATTTAGCCACATTTAACTAACCATAAACTTGCAGCAGCTTCCTTTTGCTGCCAAAGATATTAACACAAAACCTTCACCAGGTCATCTCTTGTAGACAATACGTGAGCTAGTGAGAAATATAAACTTCCTCATTTACGTTAGCTTATAAAAATTCATTTCAAGACCCAACCAAGTCCCTCCTTTCTCGCAGGGCCATATTTCAAATCTGGAAGACTAGCCCCAATGACCTTTAGCACCAGACCTTAAATCTTCGCTGCAACTGGATATATGTAATATGGATAAGTTACTAAAATCAATTGGGCATGTTATTCATTCACACGTCACATTAATATAGAACCAACGTCAGGAAAAATCAAGATGGATAACCTATTTTTGCAGAATTGAAGTAGGCATCTGAGTTGACCACAGACGGTATACCACAGAAACAACAAATTCTAAGGGGAAAAAATAACATTCTCGATAAGTTATTTCTATTTTGGGTGATATTTGGAAGACCCCAAACGACAGGAAAATCAATGTAAGGCCTATGACGATGATCTAGTGAAAAAAAAAAAAAAAATCTAAAACAGTGCCCATTTGTCCAGAAAAGTATGCAGAACGATTGAGATTCAACCAATTGGCATACCGTCCTGAGTGATCAGCGGATAGTCCATCGCACTCAAAGTGATAAACCAATCCCAGCCACTGTCAATCTTGAGCAGAATCGCTGCAGCATGCAAAATCGTGGCAATGTAAGAGGACCCACTGTAGGTCACACGATCAGGCTTGCCAACGACGTCCACGTTCCCAAAAGTTCGAATCGCTGGGATAGACTTCACCGCCGCGGCTAGCTGTTGCCTATCTCCATCGGAAGCCTCGCGACTGAGATGCAAGAGGTACCGATTTCTCGGGTGGTAGACGGCGAGCAACAGCCGGAAGATCCTATCCTTGTCGCCGTTCCCACCAAAAATATAGTAAGCGAAAGCCGGTGGATGGTGAAGTCCTCGATGAACAGAGGAAGGGAAGAGCCTCGACGAGCTGAAGGCGGAAATGGAAGAGAACAGCAACAAAATCAGGGTAAGTAATGCGGCTGAGAAGAAAGTGAAAAGCCACTTCTTCTCAGCCCCCATAACTCAAGTTTGAAGAACTCGAAATGGGATATCGCGATCGCCAAACACGGATTCCAATTTCCCACGCCTTTTCGAATCTGAGACTCTGATACCAACGCTTTCGAGTCTAGAATTCAGTGAGGATCTTCATTGTTCTTGCCTCATTGGAAAGAGACATGAATCGATGAACAAATCGCTGTTCGAAGCTTTATGATGGAAAAAAGAAATTGAATTGTCAAATAACCATCCCTCTCTCCGAATTCCGCTGTCCGTTACAGAGCATTCAACTTCTTTCGATCTTTACCAAATAACCATCGATCAATCTCTCTCTCTTTCTATCTTCGTAACAAAATTCTGAATGCCCAATTCTAGGGTTCCTAATCCAGTTCGATTTTTGGCCGGGCACAAACAGGAAAAACGAGCTGCATAAAACTGTCGTTCAGATTCTCTGTCCTTCCTTTTTTCTCTGTTGCGTCCACTCCCAAAATGCGTCAGAACACCACGAACTCCATCACGCTCCACGGTGGCGCGTTGAACTCACCGCCGACCACGGCTCAATCTTGATAGATGCGGCGGTGAGAGCTGTGGACTCGTGCACATGATTTTATCTAATAAAAAAATCAATTTATAGATTATAAGGAAAAAAAAAATATTTACTCGACATGTTGTCGATATTGAGAAAAAAATGACATTCTCTCCCATATATTTACTCAACGCGTAGACATGTCGACATCTTCCTCAAAAATTGAAAATATGAAATATAATTTATAAAATAGGCCAGTTATAGAAATTTGGTTTATAATTATAATTATCTAGAGAAAAGAATTATAATTATCTAGAAAATTCATTCATGGGTGGAACTGGAAGTAACGTAACAAAAATGGTAAAAAGGAAAATGGCGCGTGGGAATAACGTAGTGGGGATGAAGATGACGTGGCGTAAAATTACTGGAGAAATAACGTGCTAGTACGGTAGACGAATCACGATGATCGAGAGGATATTGGTCGCCTTGATGGAGCTTTGATTTTCTGTATCAAAACGAATCTACACGATATTCTAATCTTGTAATCGCTGAATTAAGAATGCGTATATGTTCCATTTGAACGCAGATTAATCGTTAATGTTATGGTTCTAAATATCCTTCGGACGTCAATATTCATTGATTTAACATTGATAAATCGACATTTTTATCATAGTATAAGAAAATCGATAAAATATAAAAAATATCAACAAAATATCAAGAAAATATGATTGTTTTGTTAATTTAAATATTTTTTACGATTTTTTTAATTTTTTAACCTTTACAGAAATATCCATCGACATCTATCTCACACTATAAGTCGAATTCTCACCCATTGTACTAAAAAAATATATAGAATTTTAGCCTAAATTTTTTTATTGTGTCTATAGTAAATATTTGAACTTAAAAAATTATCGAATAGATTTCTAAACTTTCAAAGAACAAATGAAATTTTGATATGTGTAATTAGTCTATAACTTTTTTTTGAGTAATAGATTTTTGAATTTTCAATTTTGTATCTAATAAATCTCTTACCTATATGACATATATCTTTTTTAATTCATAAATCTATTAAACAAAATATTAAATTATCGGTATGATATCAAGATTTTTCAATTTTTTTGTTTTATTTAATAGGTCTATAAATTTTAGAAATTGTCTAATGACTCAATTATTTCTAGACGCAAAATTAAAAGTTAGATTTATGGGGCACCACCATGAAAGTTGAATAAATTAAACTTGTAATTTCACATAATTTTACCTTGAAGTATAAGATGAAATTCATTTTTAACTTCTTAAAAATTTGAAGAATTATAAGCTTCGACTTATCTTAAAAAATTATGTCAACTCATAAATATCATATTGTGTAAGCCAATCATTAAACTAGCAGTAAGGATACAATTGGAAAGAGCTAAAACATAAAAGATTAAATTGAATAGTAAATAAGAAAAAAAACATCAAAATATTTAGGACTAAAACAATATGTTTAGCTTAAAAAAAAGCAACGAATATAAAATTAATAAAATAATAAGGAAAATATTAGATAAAATTATAAGTTTACCCTATAAACTTTTAAGGTGGTATCCAATAAATTTTTTGACTTTAAAAATATATAATAATTTTCTGAACTTTCAATTAAATATTTTTTAAAATTATAGATTTTTTTCTTACAATTGATTGAGGACCACAAGTGATAAACTCAGGTTATAAAAAAAATAATAATAAAATTACGAATATATAATTGAAAGTTTAGAAATTGGTCAGACATTAGGAACTTATTAAATAAAGTATTGAAAATTCATGACTGACCTCGTAAATTCGTAATTCAATCAAAATATTAGTACAACGAAGAGGTTAAAAGCGTAATTACGCCAATATCATTCAATTGGGTCATGCCGTGTGGGCGGTTCAAGTCAAACACGGCTCCACTGTCACTCCGGAGAAAAAAATTTCCACACGATGACAAACCCAGCATCAAACTTTCACAAGATTCATTGAACTTTAATTTCTCCTTTTCATTTCTGTATAATTTTAAATTATCCACTCAAAATTAGTGAACTATTGAGTTAAAAAGAAAAAAAAAATTATCGAATATCCAAATCGAAGCTCTGTATATATTTTCACAGATCTAAACAACGCCGATGCGAAAAGTGAAACAATGGCGGACAAGTACGAAAAGGAAAACTTGGCTGAGAAATACTTGGAAGGGAGGCCGAGATCTTACCCCGCCGAGTGGTACTCCAAACTCGCCGCCCTCACCGCCGCCCACTCCCTCGCCTGCGACTTCGGCACCGGCAACGGCCAGGCCGCTCTCGGCGTTAGTCTCTTCTTCTTCTTCTACATTCAATTCATTTAGGTTTTCGCTATTTCTGATACGATCTGTACGAAAATCGGAT
>NW_019104556.1:702944-716549 GCF_001995035.1 Momordica charantia | reverse complement strand
GTGGATGTAATGTGTGAAGAAATGGTTAGGGATTTGAGGGAAGCTTGGGGAGGAGGAGATCTGGTTAGAACCGTCGTGTATAAATGTTTTATGGTCGCCGGAAAAGTTAAAGCATAGCGGATTTGATCGTCTTGTTGATTTGGATTTGTTGGATCTCTGAACTTCAGATTCGTGAATATAGAGATCTGTGTTTTGATTTTTGCGTTATGGAAATTGTGGGAGAATTGAAGTGATGGTTGTTTTCTTTTTCTTCTTGGCGTTGGGTAGTGTTTTTGAGATATTTTTTATATTATTTGTATAATATGATAATATTTTAGAGATTTATTTATACACCATCTAAATCAAGACCGGTAAATTAATGTTTATTTATATGGTGGAATAGTACACTCTATAAATATATGTTTTTAATTATTTTTAAAAGAATAAATAATCCATAAAGTATTATGGAATGAAATAAAAATAAAATTATTAATCTGGAGTTAGTTTAGGTTAATATTTAAATCCACCAAATTCATAAAATTTTTATTTATATCAACTCCAACTTAAACAAGTTTATAACTCAATCTAAACAGTATGGATTGAATTGGATTGATCGGTTTTTTTAACACCACAATTTAGTTTTTATATTTTTTAATTAGTAATCATTTAGTCTCTTAATTTTTATATGTAGTAATTTAGTTAATGTAGTACAAAGTTTATAACGATTTAGTCTTTTGTTAATACAACATTTGGAGATAGGGATTCGAAAATCTTTCGATTCGATATATATGATTTAACCCTATGTACAAGTTAGCTAACAATTTAGTCTTTCCGGTGAAAAATATCATTAAGATTTAATATAATTATCAATAAAGTGACACTCGTTGGGGTTTTGGTTTTTTTCAGAATCCCCTTGTGACTCAGTGTTGTAGCAAAGTATCAAAATTAGTTAATGAAGTTGCTTTTATTTAAGAAAATAATATTAGTAGATATATAATTCGATTCTTCAACGTTATATGGTGGTGAACTAAATAAATAAAAGGATAATAATTCATATTATTATAAATCTAATTTATTTATTCTTTTTATAAAGAGAATCAACTTATTGAAGATTTGTATCTAATGCATATCCTCGAGGATATAATCCATAGTTTTTGCAGCCATAGTGGTTTCATATCTTTCCTCCTCCCCTCTTTTAATTAGATTTTTCTAAAAGGAATAGTTGAATATAATTATTATATAAGAAAAGAAACTTCCAATGACATCATAAAATTTTTATTGTTTGTTGTGCCAAATAGGTCAATGGTCTTGTATTCTAATACATTTGGGAGTTTTGTAAAAGGGAAAAAAAGTATTACATATATGAAATTTAAAAATAATTAAAAGTATAATCAGTTAATAAAGACACATTATTAGGTTTCAATTTATTGGGTAGCTTGAGTTAGTTTTATATATATATATATATATATATATATATATATATAATTAATTAATTAATTTGACATCCCATCATTTGATGTTTAAAGATTGAAAATTTTCAAAATGAGATTCAGAAATCATGTCTAAATTTTAGATTAGTATATTTTTTTATGTTCATTTATAAAATTGGTCTCTAAGGCCATTTTTTTTCCCTAAAAAGTTTCAACCCTATTCTTATAATTTTAAAAGTTTCATTTTAGTCATCGTGATTCAAGTCTAGCTTTAATTTGGTGTCTATGATTTTAAAACTTTCAAAATTGATTATTGTGATCGATGATTAGTTTCAATTCAATCCATATTGTGTTATGTTAAATCTAATAATTCCTCCTTAATTTATGCTTTACCCACGTGAGTATCCACATATTGTATTTTATTTTATTTTGTTATATGTCTTAAATCATAAATATATTCAACCAACATAGTTTTTTTTTTAATATAACAATACGTGTGGGTGGATATTCAAACTCACGACCTTATATAACTAGTTGAACTAGGTTAATTTATCTATTCAACCAACATAGTTATCCAAATAGAAAAACTGTTAACGTGAAAAAAAAAATATATCAATATCACAATGGCATAGATGATTTGTGAAATTTGACTAAACCATATTGACCAAATTGAAAAATTTGAAACCGTAAGGAATAAATTTAAATCATATTCAAATCATGTGCATCAAATTAAAACTAAACCCAAATCTTAAACACTAAATTAAAATGTTTAAAACCACAACAAAGACTAAATTAATACTTTGCGCATCTTAGGAGTCAAATTTGTAATTTAACTTTATCCTAATGATGAACTAAGTAATATTAAAATATTAAAATTGATTAAATTCCTAATTTAATGAATTAAAAATTTCCTAAAGAGGTCAAATCTAGATATGCCATATTTCCATCGAAGTAGAAGCGACACATTAATCGTATTTCAACTTTCAACAAGAATTTCCTTTATCGGAGCCTCAATTTCCACTGGTTTCATCAAAAGAAAAGGGGAAAAAAAAAAATCCTTCCACTGGGCTCCCGAACAAATCACCTGGTAATTGATCGGAAAGATTTCGAGATTCCAGCAAATTTTTCGAAGTTTTCTCTCTCGATTGTTTCTGTAATTCTTTTGATTTTTTCTTATCAACCCTGGAACTTGTTTTTTATGCTCTTTCATTGTACATCTCGCTCCATTGATGGTCAAATTGAATTTTAATGTTGGTTTTCCGGTGGTACTTGTTCCTTTTAGATTTGAGATTTCGACGACGAGTTAGTTTATGCTGCCTTTCGTTTTTCGTCTGTTGAATTTGGGTATAAATGCTTGGCGATGTGCCTTTGCGTGTCTTGTTTCGTTTGTGTGGACTTTGTTGCTTTGAATTTGTTTTCCGTTCTGTTAACTGGTTTTGAATTTAGTTCGTGATTGATCAATTTTTGAAAGGTTGTGGTTGATTGGTGTTCAGGTTCATTAAAGGATATTCAACTCGGGCGTTAATCGCTAAGATCGCTTTCCACATTCAATGACACGATAACGATCAAATCTCGAGCAGAAAGAGAAAGTCGAAACTGGGATTGAATTGTTGGTCTTAGTGAGAAAGATGTTGATTACGGAATACGTTGGTCATTGATTACCTGCGTGCATCTATATATATTAACCAGACGGGTTTTTTTGGAGGGTTGTAGTGGTTCCAATTTCTTTGAAACAGCCGATTTTACCTGTTCATGGTAGTGGTAGATATTTTGAGAAGTTATGACTTGGGCCATACGAAAGGGTTCACAAATGGCTGTATATCCGCGAACAATTTCTTGGATTGCCGTTTCAGTTGGAGGATTGGCAATGTTCCTAATCTTTGGCTCATGGTTCTTAGTCTCCTACCCTATTGGGTCCATAATGCGAGGGTACTTTTACGGTGTTAATAGTTCAAAAGAGTTGGATTTTGTAATTTCTCTAGGAAATTCAAGTGCTACTGTTCCTGCCTATGACAGCAATTTAGATCTAGTTCCAAAAAAACTCCCTTCAGATAAGGATATAGTTGACAGGAAATTTGAATCTGGGTTAAATCCACCTCCTCAAAGTAGTTCAGATAGACCTCCGGTTGACAAAAATTCAGCTGCAATTGACAAGAATTTGATGCCTCAGTCCAAGTCACCAGATGCCACAAATTCAAGTAGTCAGTCAACTGCTTCAGAAACCAAGAAGAAGGAAGATGAAAGGGCGATTCCTTCAGTATTATCTTCTCAAGATGGGTCAGAGCCAGAGGCTGCCACCATTACATCTAACGTTGAAAATTCTGTAAATGGTGGATCTGTTTCCAATAATTCTATCAGCAATTCAAATGATACAGATATGGGTTCTAAAAATGATATTGATGTCAAATCAGGAGGTTTACCAGATCCAAATCCCCTGCCAACTAATGGGAGCAAGACATCAGATTTAGGTAAACCTTATAGTTACGCTCCATGTTTAAACACAATTTTAGTTTTATGGGATCTTTCGTATAATGCATATCATATTGGTCAGTTGTACTTAATTTCATCTCCTCAGGCGGTTCATTTTGTCCTCCTGTTTTTACCTGCTGTGGGTTGCCTTTAAAATCCTTCATCCTCATGATGTCTTCCATTGAATCAATAAGAAAATGTTGCCATGTGATAACATGTTCTCTTTTCCTCTTCTTTATCTTTTTTCCCTCCTTTAAGATTCTAATTGTTTTTATTTACTGTCCTATCATGCAGGCTGTGATTTGTACCATGGAAGTTGGGTTTATGATTCCACAGGACCATTGTATAAAAATGATTCATGCCCTGTCCTGTCACAGATGCAGAACTGCCAGGGGAATGGGAGACCAGACAGTGAATACGAGAATTGGCGATGGAAGCCTTCTCAATGTAGCCTCCCAAGATTTGATGCTAAGAAATTCTTGAACTTGATGAGTGGGAAGACACTTGCTTTTATTGGCGACTCAGTTGCTCGAAACCAAATGGAGTCATTATTGTGCGCCTTGTGGCAGGTTATTATTAATTTAAAATTGTGCGCTGATTGAACTCAATTTTTCCCCTCTTTTGACTGCATTTGCAAATTAACCAGGGGTCTGATTCCATTATGATATGAGTGCAGTGAATGTTGAATCTGTTGTCCTTTTTGTCTGTTTTTAAGCTTTGTATGAAGGTCTGTTATGATCTAGTCTAGCTCCTTATCAATATGTTACGCTGAGCAAACAATAATTTGAATTAAATTGAATAATTACTCACCTTGAACCAATTGTGCTGGTGCAGGATGCTGATGAACTTTTGCTTCTGTATTTGGGTGTTTTGTTTGTAGATGGTTTAAATTTGTAGATATTTATTTCGTGTAATTCACTAGACTTGATATCAAGCTCCATGGGGTTTTGCATAACTTTTCCTGGAAGGAAGAGCTGTGCTTGCGTAGGTTTGCATGTTTAGCTCATATAGCAGAAAACTCTGTTTTGAGCTTTCCTCTCTAACTTAAATGTTGGTTTTCCCCCCCCTAAAATACGTGGTGTTGAGCCAATTGTTGTAAGTTGTATGCCGTATGAGGTAACATGTCTGAGATTGTATTGTTGGATGCTTTTCAACTTTATTATTTAGTTATGTACATTGCATATTATTTGATATTATGTATTTCACTTGATCATTCATATAGTTTCCAAATGCTTTGCTAATCTGACAAATTCTCGAATATTTTCAGGTTGAAGTTCCTAAAAACAGGGGCAATAGGAAAATGCAAAGATATTTTTTCAGGTCAAACTCTGTGATGATTGTTCGAATATGGTCATCATGGCTTGTGAAGCAAAGATCTGAACCTGTAGATTTTGCTCCAGAGGGTGTTGTGAAACTTCACCTTGATGCTCCTGATGATAATCTCATGGAATTTATTCCAAATTTTGATGTCATTGTTATTTCGTCTGGTCACTGGTTTGCCAAGCAGTCGGTTTACGTTTTAAATAATGAGATTGTTGGAGGACAGCTGTGGTGGCCTGATAAGTCTCGTCCTATGAAGGTTAACAACATCGAAGCTTTTCGAATATCTGTCGAAACAATTCTTACTGCTCTTGCCACAGATCCAAAATACAGGGGACTCACGATTGTGCGTTCTTATTCTCCTGATCACTATGAAGGTGGGGCCTGGAATACAGGTGGATCCTGTACTGGAAAGGAAAGGCCTATTGGTGTTGGAGAACTAGTGGAAAATAAATTCACAAACATTATGCACGATAATCAGGTATCTGGTTTCAATGCTGCAGTTAAGAAGTTGACAAATAAATCAAGGCTAAGGCTAATGGACATTACAGAAATCTTTCAGTATCGTCATGATGGGCATCCAGGGCCTTACAGAAGTACTGACCCTAATAAACTCACCAAACGTGGCCCAGATGGAAGGCCACCACCACAGGACTGTTTACACTGGTGCATGCCAGGTCCTGTAGATACCTGGAATGAGCTTGTTCTTGAACTTATAAGGAGAGATTTTGAGGGTAACCAGATTTCCTCTTCATGATATTTGTGTTCCTGAATTCCTGTATGGATTTTTAGTTACGAAAATTATGAGGGAAATGAGTCAACTTGTTTCCAAAGTTTACGTCGTCTTAGGCTTGAGGTAACCACGTCCTTTTTTTCGTCCTCTTAGTTTCCACTTTCTATTTTATTTATATACATAGAGAGAGTGTTTCTTGTAACAATTGGAGGATTTGAGGCTAATTTATATATTTAAAAGGATTTCCTACTCTCGTTATCTTATCATTTGCATTGATGCAAGGGAGTACTTTATTAAGATTTGTATTATTGTCTCAATTATAGATTATGATTTGTTCATGCCTTCTAGATTCTGTTTCATTTTTTCCCTTCCTTTTTTCTGTTTCGATGTATTGGCAGCGAGTCGTTGGACCTCATGGGTCAGTAATGGATATTCTTTTTAATCTTCTCCTTTCTAACTTCAGATTGGAGGCAGCTTTGAATTTCATTTTTTCCTTCTCCTCGTTTAATGTTTGTATGTTGTATTTAATATGGTTTGCTCCTCAGTGTCAACTCCTCTTTGTAGCCTTTGCTCTCTGTTGTGCTGTTATTTTCAGCATAATGTACTACAAATTGTCATCAAGGGACATTGATTTTATCTTGAAGGGAAAGGAATTTGGCTGTTATTTGAATGAGCTCCCCGTGGAGAGACTCATATGGGTAACAACAGAACTTCGATTTTTGCCACACCGGGGGAGTGGCAAGAAGAAGTCAGAACTCAGTAAAATGACTGTTTTCTGTTGTTGGATTCTTTCCCTATAAAATGGAAAATGTTGACCAATCAAGGTACTATACTTTGTGTTATAGCCAAAGTCATGAATTTTGGAGAGTCCAGTATTGTTTATGGACCTTTCTTGATCTATGCTTCCATGAATTCATGAATTATGATACTTGTTTACCTTGTAAAATTTAAACTATGGAATATCAATGAACCTGATTAATGAAATGGCTCGGGATACCCCTTTTGACAACAAGCCTTGTAAAATGTTACCTTGTCTTTATTACTTGATGTTATTGTTTGATATTCCTATCATGATGAATCTGCTGTTTCTTGGCCGTCCATCTTCTAACATAGTCCATAATAACTCAAGTTGCTCTTCTGTTATTTGGCTTATGTTTTGCTCCTAACAATTTTTATCTGACTCATTTAAGCAAAGTTTTGGAGGTCCTTCCAGAAAAGAGAGAAGGTATTTGGAGCTTCCATTGATTCATCTTGAAGCCAACAAGGAAAGGAAAAGCTTTTGCTGGAAGTCTTTGGAAAGGAAACCATGGCTGGGGTAAGCATAAGCTTCTTGTTATGGGGCTGCTGCCATTACCTTGAATTTTGCTGCACTTATCTCTGATCTTTGGTGCTTACTGTATTCTTGGGGTTGCCTATATGAATTTTGTAGACCATGGATATTTTAGAACCAGACAATACTCTTAGTTTATGATTCCTTTCATCGGGGTGAGTATAAAGATTTCGAAATTTCTATAGCCAATTTAGTAATGCTTCTGTTTTTTGTTTTTTGTTTTTTTTTTTCTCGTTTCTAGTTTTTTAGAAACACTAAAGACCTGTTTGATAATGTTCCCAATTTTGTATGGCCTAGAATACCCAAAGATTTAAAGATGATAAAATAATATTTTTTTATTAATGTTTTGGAACAAATTAAAAACAAGGAACAAAAAATAAGAAATTTGTTTTTATTGTTTCAAAAAAAATTCTATACAATTTTGAGAATGTTTCCAAAAGATGAGAAACAAGAAACATAATTAGTTGCAAAATTCTTAGATTTATTAATAAAAGTGAAAACGAGAAACAAGAAATGAGAAGGTTACCAAATGGGTCCTACCTATTTTTGTTTCTCGTTTTCCCTTTTCTAAGATTGTGTAAAAATTTTAGACACAACGAAATCAAGTTTCGTATTTTTTCTCTTGTTTTTTAGTTTCCAATTTTTTTTCTCAATACATGAACAAAAGCATTATGAATTTACAAAATGCATTATACATATTAACAAATAAATGTAACATAAAGATTTAAATATTTAATTCAAAAAATTAAATTTCATATAAAAATTAGAAAAAAAAATCTAAAATTTTGGATAACAATAAACTATAAACTATTACCCTAAAAAAAATAAAAATAACAATAAATAGTTACCGAATGTAGTTCTATTTATAAAGGAAATGTTACCAAATCGGCCTTTAGACACCAATGTTAGTTTTTAAAGAGTTTAAATTTCATCTTGGTTCTTGAATTTTAAGTTTGTTTCATTTCCACAAAACTTTTAAATTTGTTCTATTTTGCCCATGAAATTTCAAATTTATTTTATTTTAGTGTCTAAAATTTTCAAATGTCTATTTTAATTACTTAATTTTTAAAAACTAATTGGTACTTACCATAACTTTCCACCTAATAATATATTTTAATAGATATTTTGAAATTTTGGTAATCAAAATTGAATCAATTTGAAAGTTAAAGAGAATAAAATCATTATATTGGTACTTACTCTCGGGTGTGGGTGTTGGTGCAGTGGCAAAASGCTTAAAGATCCAGAGTCCTGTGTCTAACAGTAAATAATAATAAAATAAAATCATTATTTTGAAAGATTAAATTAAAACGGGACAAATCTAAAAGTTGAAAATAAAATGGGATCTAGACCTAAAAATTTTGATAGAACATGTTTTTTACTCTAGAAAAGCTACCATTTGATACAAAATATAATTTATTTTTTTGTTTCTACAGTTTCTTCTCTTGAAATATACAAACAAAAGCACTGTTTAAATCTTTTTTTTTTTTTTACTTGCACAATGTATGATAAATATAAAAGGAAAAAATAAAAAATAAAATGTTATTTAATATTTTATTTAAAACAAACGTTATTCAAGGTAAAATTTTAAAATATTTGTTGAATTTTAAAAAATTAGAGAAGAAAATAAAAATTGCTAATTAAATCAACTTTCAACTTATTAAGACAGCTATTTTCAACCAAAAAGTCATGAGTTCAGATCTCCATTTCCATGTATTTTACTAAAAAAATTATTTATTTTATTTTATGTTACAAATGTAAATATTCAACTAATTAAAGTCTTTATTTTACCAAAATGTTAGGGCCTTAAATGATCGTTGGCCACGTGCAGTTTGAACTTGAGAAAAACAAGAAATGTAATAAGTCTTCATTTGTCATTTTGTTTGATTTAAAGTCGACTTTGTCTCATGTTGATTCTTCTCTCAAATGGACAAGGTGTTTCAATCAATCACCAAAACTCATATTTGTATCCAAATAAAATTTTCTATCGAAACAATAATGTGGTTGGAGGGGAAAAGTTGTTTTAAAAAATACATCCAAATTTTATTCCCCCCTCAAAAAAAAAAAAGAAGAAGAAGAAGAAGATGGAGGATGATACATGATGTTATTAAGTTATTTTCTATACTTTAATTATTTCTTTACATGTTAATCCGAACATAGTTCAACGAATAAATCGTACAATAAATATATGGCGTGAGAATTTGATCCTCAACCTAAAAATAAAGAGTTAAATTATTTTTTACATTTTGATCCAAACATAGTTTAATAAATAAGTTATACAATAAATAAATACATGGTGTGAGAATTCGAACCTCAACTCAAATAGTAAATGCTGTTAAATTGAACTATTTCATTTTGGCATTTTTTTTACCTTTGTCATATAGTATAATTATTGTTGGAGATAAGTAGACTCAAACTGCTGACATCTAATAGTAAATCATTGTCTTTCAAATCCCGAATGACTATGTCATAGAGGTCAAACAAAATTACTAAGACAAGACTAATAGTAGGAGTCTCATCATCAATTAATAGATCAAGTGCGAAAATAAGTGGAATGGATTATACAAATTTTGTGGGTGTGGTAAAAGAAAAAATTGCTTAAAATTGTTAAGAAGGCAAAATTCAACAGTATTACAAATAAGATAAAAAAATATATATACCAAAGTGAATATTGTATAGCGATAATTAACCTATATCTCCGGTCAAAAAATTGCAAACTCGATCGCTCGCCCAACCTCAGAAGTTGTACTCAGAGAAAAAAAAGGTTACATTTTTTTTTTACGACTCCGGAACGGGTTAAGATCGTAATTTCCACTTAGCCGAAGGGCCGTAAGCTTCTAATCCTGCGAGAGACTAGAGTGAGCTTCGTACCAATCTTATCTTCTACGTTTCGCGCGTCTAATACGGGAATCTGGCCAATTTCCTTCCGTTCCAACTTCAAACGCGGCGGCGCGTCGCTCGGCTTCACCGGAGGTGATCGAGTCGGTGCATACGATGGTGAGGTTCGACAGGAAACGAGTGAGCCAGATGGTTGTAGGCATTGGCGGGAACGGTGTGGGCCAAGTTTTGGTCGCCGTCGCGGCGGCTTTCCTCGTCCGGTTTATCTCCGGACCAGAACCTGCTCTTCCGCCGGAACATGAAATCGAGCTCGAGGACGGGGAGAAGGAAGACGGAGACGTTCAGGTAGATGAAGAAGAAGCTCCAGCATCCGGGAAAGTCACTCCGGTGACAATCCGGTGGCGCAACATCTCGTGCTCTCTCTCTGATAAATCCGCCAAATCAGTAAGTTTCTTGTTGTTTTCTTCATTTCTAAAATCGCTTGTGGTTCTCGAAAATGCAGCACCGGAACTGAACAGTGGCGTTTCTGTTAGTTTTCACCACTACGGTTTCAGTCTTGAGGGAAAGAAATTAGTGCCGTATATTATGATTTTCGACTCTCATAAGTTTGTTGGTTTATCTCTTTTTGTCTCATGCAAATGTATAAGCGCTTCATTGCCGCTATTCAGTTCTCGAGTGTGACTTGAATTACTATCTAAGTTTAATTTTGGGTTACTGGATCAACAAATTCATGTTATCAAAAGTAGAGCATGATCAATTACTGATAAAAGAACCTATTGTTAGGTGCGATTTCTGCTTAAGAATGTCAGCGGACAAGCGAAACCCGGAAGATTATTGGCAATAATGGGACCGTCGGGTTCAGGAAAAACAACGTTGCTCAATATTCTGGCGGGTCAGCTAGCGGCTTCGTCACGGTTACATCTCTCAGGCACAATAGATTTCAATGGAAAGCCTGATTCAAATAAGAGAGCTTACAGGTACGTTTGTTTCTTTTTAAAAAAACACTTTACAATAAAATGCTGAGAAGATTGCTTCATTCATCATTATTAGTATTATTGTAGGTTTGCTTATGTGAGACAGGAGGACCTCTTTTTCTCACAGCTTACTGTGCGAGAGACATTGAATCTTGCTGCTGAACTTCAGCTTACTGAGATATCTTCCGTAGAAGAGAGGGAAGAATATGTGAACAATCTGCTCTTGAAACTAGGTTTGGTAAGATTGATAATTGAAAATGTGTTTTTCTTAGAAAACTGAAATAATATTTTCTTACGTTGGGAGTGTATTATATGCTTCAGTTTAATTCTACCTTAAAGGACTACGACCAGTGCAATATAGGTCCATAGCTGGCTCCTAGGTCTGGTTTTCTTTCCCCCGTCTCCATTGGTTCTTACCGAGCTCATTACATGGGAGTATATAAGTTTTTCATGTTTTGGTTCTAGAAACTGTCCAATACATTTATTGGCTGAAATGCTTGATAGTTTCTCTGCTCGTGATAGAATTAATAAATTGGTGGAGTAATAAGGCTCTCAGCCTCCTCTGAGTCACTGCAATGTACATACATCTGTCTAAGCTTAAACATGTTGCACTAATTTCATATTTTTCATTAAAAAGGTCAACTGTGCGGAATCATGTGTGGGTGATGCAAGAGTTCGTGGCGTCAGTGGGGGTGAAAAGAAACGTTTGTCTCTAGCATGTGAACTGATTGCGAGCCCATCTATTATATTTGCTGATGAACCCACAACTGGTAAGCATGACCTTGTTTTGAGACTTGTTTCGTTGACAATTCAGTTTCTCTCTATTTTTTGGGCAATATTACCTATGGACGTCCTAGCTTCATAATATGAAGCCGTTATTATTATTACTATCAGTTGAAACCATAAAATCAAATGCAACTTCCCCAAGGCGTACAGACCCAAGTGCTGTAAATCTTGTTTTTCAAATTTAATATAATTGCTGGTCTGGTTTAACAAGGGATTCTAATGGTACTATCTGATTCTTTGTAATCACTAAATTTCTGGCATGTAGAAACTTATTACATTTAACATTTTTTGTATACTATCATTTGTTTAACATGAACAGTAAGGTTTACCCATGACTTGTATAAATCTATGTTATCTGCCTGGCTTGATTTTATAAACATGGTGTTTTTACTTTACATTTCTGGTGGGATGTTGGGGTGATATCTCGTCCAACCCCTCACCCACACACACATCCACTTTGTAGCTCCTCCATACATGTACAATGTCTCTAATAAATAAAATTATAATCATGGTGCTTCCAGGACTTGATGCATTCCAGGCAGAAAAAGTAGTGGAGACACTTCAGCAACTTGCTAAGGATGGACATACTGTAATCTGCTCGATACATCAACCTAGAGGTTCTGTGTATGCTAAATTTGATGATATTGTATTGCTGACAGAGGGTGCTCTTGTATATGCCGGTCCTGCTCATGAGGAACCTTTGGAATACTTCTCTAAATTTGGGTTGTGAGCTCAATCCATAACTTCAACAAATATGTTTTCATTTGAGCATTTCCTTGTTTACAGGATACATCATAAACCTCATTATCCTTCAACGCGTTTTTTTTTGTTTCACATTTTAGGTACATACTTCTTGATGAATGTTGACCATGGCTAATCATTTGTTCATTGTTTGTTATTAGGCTTTGTACTCTTTATGACTCAAATTTTCACATCAAGGATTTTAGTGCTTCTACATTTTTTTGTTCGCACTTACTAATCAAATATCCTATTTCGTTCTTTGCGTTTTGCCTCCTTCCTCTTCCTCTTCATTTTTTCTCTTTCTGTTTTATATCTTCTGTAAACTAAAGAAATTGAATCCATGCGTGCACGTTCTTTTGTCTTTACTACATTTTCTTTGATTTTTTTTAGAAAAAATATTTTCAGTAAATTTAATTGGGCTCCAGATATTGTGATTCACTAGTTCTCTGTTTAATCAAACAGGTATATTTGCCCCGACCATGTGAATCCTGCTGAGTTTCTGGCAGATCTTATATCAATAGACTATAGTTCTGCAGATAGTGTGTACTCCTCTCAGAAGAGGATCTATGGTCTTGTTGAGTCATTCTCACGATATTCTTCAACAATTTTGTACGCAACCCCAATTGAGAAAAGGCAAATCTCGGCTAGTATGAAATTCAGGAAAAGTAAGCCTCTGAAGAAAGGATGCTGGTGGAGGCAATTCTGCTTGCTTCTCAAGCGTGCATGGATGCAGGTTTTTCCTTTCCATATATGAAGTTCCTTTAAAGTTCTATATCAATCTCATTCAGTTCAAAAATATAGATAAAAGTTATAACTTATAAGAGAGAGGAAAAGCAAACCTAAAAATGCTGCTGTTTATATTATAACACTGATCTATGAAATTTATTTGGTTAAAATCTTCATTTTTCCATGTGTTTATCCTGTTATTCTTGATTGAAGTTGTTTGGCAAACGTGCTTAGGCTATTGTGTGAACAGTAAATCTGTTAGTTTTTTTTTTTTTTTACTTG
>NW_019104556.1:676978-701994 GCF_001995035.1 Momordica charantia | reverse complement strand
AAAATTTGCCTTCGTGAATTTCATCCTCGAACTTGGGTGTTTAATAAGGCCAATAGCTGAACTGTGAACTCTTTCTGATCGTTCGGATTTGGAATTTTTGCATTTTCTAGATTTGGGAAGTTCTGCAGTATTGTCACTGTTGAATCTTTTGCTGCGTCTGCTATGGGTCTCACTGTAGGGGCTATGGTTCCTAGCACAGAAGCAGCGATGGCAGTAGGACCCTCGCTCATGACAGTTTTTATTGTATTTGGTGGCTATTATGTCAATGCAGACAACACACCCATTATCTTTCGTTGGATTCCTAGTGTTTCTCTTATAAGATGGTAAGTGTGAGATCCAGTAAAAGGTTTTGGATGTCATGTTAAATTTCAATATTATCTTTGCATTGTTTCTTACGACTTTAGTGACCTTTCATCTTCCAGGGCCTTCCAAGGGCTTTGCATCAATGAGTTTAAAGGTCTTCAATTTGATTGTCAGCATTCATTTGATATTCAAACTGGAGAACAGGTAGGCGAGAGCATGAACTTTATTGTTTCAAGTTTTAACTTGAGTTGAGTTTGGAATCTTCAGTATAGTGTAAGATATTGAAATAATTGAGTCATTGAAAACTGTGGTTTTAGTTAATTACCTTCTGCATGGTACTTAAGTCCCTAGGAATCTAATACGAACCAAATAGCTGAAATATATTGAAAGATGATATGAGGACTACAATAATCTCCAAGCAATTCGAGGTACTTGGAACTCTCTTTCAGATCATTCAATCATAAACCAACTAAATCAATTCTCGTTTCATTCTTTCCCCACCATATTTATAACAAATCCATACTAAATTCTCGTTTCATTCTTTCCCCACCATATTTATAACAAATCCATACTAACCAATTTCTTATCTAATTACTAATAACTGGTATTGTGGGGAAAAACTGAGCCACTCCTATATATAACTTTACATAATTGGTCTATTTCTCAGCATTTAAGACAATAAAACGCATTTCCAACCTAACTACTTTATTTTTCTCTGATTTGCAGGCACTTGAACGTCTCTCTTTTGGTCGAAGCCGCATTACGGATACATTGATTGCTCAAAGTAGAATACTTATTTTCTGGTATTACACCACTTACCTTCTCCTAGAAAAAAACAAGCCCAAATACCAGCAGCTTGAGCCACCGCCTCTTAACGAAATACTGTCGGATCTGCAAATCGAATCATTTGATATTGACAACACAGACAAAACCCAGCCTGAGGAAGACCTACAAATCGAATCCGTCGATAATGACAACATGGAAGAAACGCAGCCTGAGGCACTCCCGTCTCTTGATCAAGTTGAATCAAAGGACGACGGTTTTGAAACACCTCCAATTGATCAAATCCGACCATTTATCCTAGAAGGTTTGTAATTATTTAGGCATTAACTGTTAATTGTTCTTAGATGTGCTGCTATTCATTAGTTCATCTCATACAGGTGCTAAGTAAGGAGATGTCATGGCAATAAAAGGAGGGCCTGTAGGCTGTAGGCTTACTTAAGTTAACTAATAAGCTGTTGTAGGTGTAGAATGTGACAATGCAGTTATTTTGCATTCAATGCTTAAATTGAGTTATGAATTTAATGTGTAATAATAATTTTGATGAGGTTTCCATTTTGGAGAGGATGAAGGATGACTTGTGGTTACAGAGCATGGATGAACTGTGCATCATTATGAAATCTGCACTCCAAAGTTCAAACTAACACCTTTTAACCTCAAATTGAATAGCAGGTTAGTATCACAGTGGTTTTCTTTTTACGTGCTGAAGCCTCTCCATCTCTCTCTCTTAATGGTAATAGTTCTTGAACATATTAGGTAAGTATGGCATCTTTTATGAGGGAAAAAAGGCAGCATATATTAAAGTACAATATCGATATTTTTTCACATACCACCCTTTTTTATAGGTTTAAACACTAATTTCATGCTGATAAATGGCGGCTTCGTTGGTCAGAGCTTGAGGTCTTTTGATCACATTGAGAGAGAGGTCTCAAGCTCCATTTTTGGGTGAGTTCAATACAAAAAAAAATCCTTGATGTATCCTGGATTTTGGCCTTGGGTGGGTACGGATGCTCTGACCTTTAGGTACAGGGGAGCAAAGCTCGTCTCTCGGTTATCAACCAAAAAAAAAACTATATTGGTCCGCTTTTGTTCATTTTGATTCATATATTTTCAAAATAACAATTTTGATTCATTTTGGTCTCTATTTTTAAAATTTTAACACAAATTTTATACACATAAAAATCTTTTGACACCAATCTGGACATAGTTCAATTAGTTAAAGATATATATTTCTTATCAAAAGGTCGTGTGTTCCAATTCTCTTATATGTACTAAAAAATACTCTTTAATACAAAATTATAATTATATTTCAAGAAATTTAGTTATTGAAATTTCATTGTAAAATTTTGATTGATATTATTGGATAAAAATGAAAAATTCTCTTATATGTATTAAAAAATACTCTTTAATACAAAATTATAATTATATTTCAAAAAATTTAGTTATTGAGATGAAAAAAAATACTCTTTAATACAAAATTATAATTATATTTCAAAAAATTTAGTTATTGAAATTTCATCGTAAAATTTTGATTGATATTATTGGATAAAAATGAAAATAAAGAGATTAAAATAATTATTTTTTTGAAGTACGAAAACCAAGATAAATATTTTGATAGTACCAAGCGATGTATTTTCATAATTATATATTTATCTGTTTCGACGAACACAAATACAATTTGTTCGTAAGGATTCGAATTCATGACCTTTTGATCAGAGATAGATATCTTATTCATTTGAACTATGTTCGATTTGACTTTTCAAATTATAATTAGAAGAGAAGTTTTCACTAATTTGATACTCATTTTACTAAAACATAAAATTTCAATTCAGAGGATAAATATTTTTATCAAAACTCCCACAGGAAGAAATTCTTCACTCCATGCTTCCCAAATGCTTAAAAAATTTTAGTAAAAAAAAATTATATTGTAATACAACATATAATTATTAGAATATTTTTATTCGTAGTCGTAGCAAATAGGTTATATCTTCAGGTTGTTCTATGCATGCAATAATTTTCTTTAATTTCATTCATACGTTTTAAAACATCCAAATTTGCTCTTGTCAATATCTTAATTTAATCAATTCCTTTTATAAAACATCAAAATACTCCCATCTGCTCATTTCTTCCTCTTTTCATTTACTATTTCATGTGAGCAAACTTTCACGTAGTTCAAAATTTTACCCAAATTTGAATAGTCATAACAATTCAGTTGCTGTTACTTATAACATAGATTGAAGTTACATAGAACCATTCACTTAGTTGTTTACTGATATCATTTCATATTTTCATGCATATTAAAGCTCAACTGCTCAAACAGAAAAACTAAAGTCCCTTTAACAACTTGCTCCTGATTATTTTCCTGCAAGCTCTGTGACCCACATGAAGATTCCCAATGAGCTTCATTATATCTTTCATTTGATTCTGGTGATTCTGAAATCTTTGAGAATGAACCTGGGAAAGAGTCCTCAGATTATCTAGCATCTGCATGCTCTTCTCAAATCCAATGACGAGGATCAGTTCCTTACTTTCAATCTACATTTAAGAAAAGGAACAAAAAGAAAGGAAGATTAGTTCTGTGGATCTGTAACCATCTGAAAGAGAAGAGAATGAAAATTTCTAAGCTAATCAGTTAAAGCTAACGTAGAGTGTAACAAGGGTAGTGGAAGGCGAGGGAGCTCCCTTCAGTCCAAGACGTGACAGCCATGGCTGAACTCGGCTCCTGCATTGTTGGTTCAGAAACATATCACTGTCTGGATTCATCTGATGAGTTATTGAGCCAACAAGTCAGCAGCTAAGTTGCAACCGAAAGGGCTGCCTTGGACTGGACTGAAGAGAGCTCCTTCTTCTCAGAGCCTTCTTAAACTAACAAAACATTCAAACAGAAATATTATTTTGAAAGAATTTCAATTGCAGGGTATGCAAGAATGAGCTCCATGGGCATGCAAAGAAACAGAAGATTAGTTTGCATGGGAGCGAAGTTAGAAGTTGGAGTATTTATAAAGGGAAGGGGAAGGGTGGGCTTATGGGTGCAAAAGAGCAATGCATGAGAGACAAGGAACGCAAAAGACAAGGTAGCTGATGTGTGTGTGGGAGTGAAAGGGGTTTCATTTCAAGTGGAGTGGACAAGTCTTTTGGTGTCTTCGTACTGTGCCTAGATTTCATATCACACAGCTGGGTGGCCCAAAATATTCTCACACATTTCTCTCTCTACACTCTCACTGTTACAAACAGTGCATCGCTAACCACTATTACACTCTCCACTCGTCTCCATCAACCACATCGTTAGCTCGACCTGTCTCACTTTAATTTTTGAATGGAAAGTCGACGTAGCAAAAAAGAGAGAAAATGTGATATGGAACGATGAGTTAATTAACGAGGAAGGATTAGGTCTGAAAAGAGAAGAAATGTGAAAGAAATTATCATTTTTAAATAGGGAAGTAAAGATAAAATTGAGTAGACAATGGAGAAATAAACTCTATTGTAAGACTTTTAAGTCAAACTAAGTCCGAAAAGAGAGGAAATGCAGAAGAAGCTTTCACGTTAATTGTCGTGCTGTTAAAAATACTAACAGATATTTGTCCAAAGAGTATTTTTGAAACGTTTATGAATGGTCAATAGTAGTTTTAAAACTTTGAAGGAATAGAAGTTTTTGAAACAAAAGGCAAAGTTCAAGAATATTTTCTTGCAATTTAGCCTTCTATTTATCAAGTTCATTTATTTTCCTTTTTAGTCTTTAAACATTTAAATTAACTTGTGGTTATGTGTGTGTGATCGGTAATGTTTCAGGTGCTCAGTGCTAACTCGACATGACCCAACCCAACCTTATAAATCAAGTTTGAGCTGATCGTAGGTTTGATTCTTTCCTCCTTGCTAGTGGATTATTCTATGGTATAAGGTGTCAAAGTCATCTATCAATGGTTTAGGTAAATCTTCTCTCAAATTAAAATTAAAGCTCAAACTGCAAAAATTTAACCATTCATAAAAGAAAAACAGCATAAAGTAAGGTGGAAGGACAGGGAGCAAACTTGTAGTGGCTCTCTTTGATGTGTTAGTTTGCAGTTTGTAGTGACATATAAGACACTGTTTGGCATTTCGTGTACATAAACCACCATCTATTCTCAGGCTCATCAGCTTTACCTCTGACAATTACTCAAAAACACAACCATTTTGGTTTGGTTCTTTCCCAACCCCATTTCTAACCATCACTTCCCATTCTAACTAGTTCTCTTCCTCTCATTATAAATCAAATTCAATTCCTAAGGGGTGTTTGGTTCACAGGATAGACTCAACGTAATCTAGAATTTAAAAATAGTCGAGCTTATATTTAGTATATAAGTTTGTTAGCCAAGCCAGCTATATAAAGTTATAAACTTATGTTATTTAAACTCAAGCTTATGAAACTTTACTACTGACCAAATATAGATTCTACAAACTCTGATCTTTATAACCCATTTCTAATTTCTTCTGCATAGATTATTAGAACTGTGGATCAGGATATATTTGGCAATGTATAGTTTGCAGGTGACTGGTAAATGTTAGGAAGTTCACTGTATGCTCTTACATGGGAGTCAATGTTGAAGAATAGTTTCAGAAGTTATCATATTTTGTCGTACCTTCAGAGCTTTGGTTCGTTTTGATCTAGTCCCTAGACTTTTAAAATGTTCGTCTTGATTTATGTACTTTTCAAAAGTGGTCATTTCGATCCCTATTTGCAAAAGCTTAAAACAAATCCTACACATAACGAAAACCCTTTAATAAAAATAAATTAAGGGATCAAAATGGTCACTTTTTAAAAATACATTGATCGCCCCCGAATGACAGTTCAGTTGGTAAGAACTTGGAGTCTCTTGGCCATAATACCAATGAAGTCTCAAGTTCGAACTTTCTGATGAGCTTAATATAAAAAAATTTTGATATCTCCCATATCCGGGTCTAAATGAGTATTTTAAAATTACATAAACTAGAATGAACTAAAGTTGAAAGTATATAGACCAAAATAGTATTGTACGATGTTCTGTTCCCCTTTGGCGTAGGAGGGTGTTGGAGGGTAGATGTGTGGTGTGACCTTTGGTATTTTGGTGGGTTTTCCAGGAATCCGAATCTCAGAATCAGAAGGAAATCATGTGCATTTTTGGAGTTGTCATTTCGGTTCAAAGTTTTGGTGTACTTTGCGCAGCCGCAGCTTTTTTTCTTTCTTTTTTCTTTGAAAATACTTCTCTATAACCATACATAGCCTTTCCCTCTTCCAGCTTTGAAGATGCATTCTCACCCACAAACACCAACCCTCTTTGCCTTTGCCTTTGCCTTTTGTTGTCTAAGGCCAAATGCCTCTTCTAGGACCAAGTTATGTTTGATGGGTGTTTCCATTTGTAGTTTTCTCACGTTACTTTTCAGAAAAACAAACAAAAATTGTCGATTACGTCCTTAGATTTCAAAATCGTGCAATCCAACCACTCCCGCAGGTCGAAGTCATCTATTGTTATTAAATCACCCTCCGTTTGTGGACTTGAAAATTGCACAAGACCCAACAAGCAGTAACACAGAACTTCCTACTCTTATACTATGTTAAATCGTCAATCGACCCAGAGATTAAGTTGATGAGTTATAGTCAATTTAATATTTTAATGCACGTCGGCCCCCTACTTGATGCTGCCCCCACCCTCTCCATTGATTTTGGAACAAACTTATTAATGGATCGAAAGAGAGGGTGCAGCATGCAGGGTAGGGGTAGGCGAGTAGGTGAACAACGAGAGGGAGAAATAATTTCAGATTTGGAAAAGAGAGAGGTGCGATGATAAAGCGAGCGGTTGCAAGCTCAGTGGAAAAGGAAAGGAGGTGAGGGTGAGTGGACAATGAGAGGAGTTTATTTTTCCGTAACTAGACCTGTATCTCCAACCAAAAAATCGCGTGTTTGAACTTGAACTTCCACTCCCACATATTGTGTACTAAAAAGAATGTAAGTTTCGGTAGGTGCGAGTTTTTGCAATGTGTAAAATCAACAAATTCGTACTTTAGATACTGTGGGATAACTATACTTTCATGTAATAATCATAAGCAAAGAGTTAAAGAGGGAATGAGTTCAAACTATGATGGTAAGATTTAATATCCTACGAGTTACCTTGTCAACTAAATGTAGTAGGATCAGACAGTTGATCCGTGATTAGTCGAGGTACGCGCAAGTTGGTCCGAACACACGGATATATAAAAAAATATATATATTAATCATAAGTTTAGTTTTAAACTTTATAAGTATAATGAAAGGAAAAGATATAGAAATTCAGATCTACGCATTAGAGCGAGAGAGCCGCGGTGGAAATTGGGAGGCAATTTTTCTTTAGAATTTTTCTACCTTTCTTTTTTAAAGCCACAATTAGTCCAAACCCTAATTTTGCACTGTATATGTGGATTTTAGGTGGTAGCCAACTCGATTTCTGTGATCTAACTAGGGATGTTCATTTTTCCTATGGGACTCCATGCTCGGGAGAACCCGCCTAAATGGGATGGGAAATCCCCGTTTAAATTATCCATAGAGCGGGTAGGGAAAAGTTTTTTCCCCATCACCTAAATGGGGATGGGGACGGGGAATCCATTCCCCATCCCAGTTCCCCCTTCCCCGTTCCTTCTCGCATTTTCTTTAAAATATATATATACTAAAAAAATCTTATTACTCCTTCCGTAACCATATAAATAAAGTTTTTATCGTAAATTAAAAGATAAACGGGGAAAAAATCCCCACGGGAAACCCGATCCCCGCAAAATTTTGTGGGGAATTTCGCGGGGATGGAGAGTTAAATGGGGGGCGAGGATGGGACGGGGAAGCCTTCCCCGTCCCCGTCCCACCCTACCCCACCCCATGAACATCCCTAGATCTGACGCAATATTTAAAGGTAAAGCTAATTTTAAAGTACATCATAAAATTGTTACTTTTAAAAGTTGATAGACGAAATCGTTACTTTAACGAAAATTCAATAACTAAATGTGTTTTTTAACTTTTTTTTTCTCTAAAATTTTTTAATATCTTTTAAGTTTTTAGTTGTCTACAAATTTTGTCTCACACCCTTTAAAATTTATTTCTCTAATATGTTTGTTCACTCTCTAACTTTTCTCTCTTTAAACTTTTGTCACATTATCTCTTTAAACTTCAAATATTAATCATTCAAAATCACCTTTAATTATACAAGAATCATTTAAAAAGGTGTGAAACAAAATGTTAAAATAATTATATAAAAAGATTTTTCATAAAATCAATTATCATTAAATTTCTTTTGTCAAAATCGCGCGTTCTAAAATCTCAAACGTGTATAATTCCATTGAATTTCAATCCAAGGTTGGACCGGGCTTGATGAATCTAATGCTCCTTGTAAATCCCGACCCAACATTCATACGAAACGTAGACCGAGATTCATCGGCCTTCATGAATCTTTTGGCTCGAGATACTTGTGAATCTCAGTCCAAGTTTTTCAAATATCCAAAGGGATGGACTATAGAAAATTTACCTCGAGTGTGATTCAGGTACGGTTCAAAGTTCGGAGTTAAAAGGAAAATCATCCCTCCTCTCTTTCAGTAGGTGTGCCAAATATTGCAGGGTGAGGGAGAAAAAATTACTATTATTATTTATTTATTCATTTATTTTGGTATGATTTGGTGTCCAAATTTCCACGAGGTTGGTTTTGCTCATATTTCTAGAGAGGAATAATATTTGGCCAAAAGGGAGTACTCTCTGTTGTCACCTTTCTCCTCTTTGGGACTCTTGTTTCCCATCTTGGCTCTTATCCATATTGAATGGTGGCCAAGTTTCAAATGTAACCTAAATGGTTCATTCTCTTTAGTGAAATATTCTGGTTTGGATTTCATTTCAAAACTAATTAATCGAGATAGAGTAGCCCATGATGACGTCAAGAAGGTGAATCTTGACTGGGTGCTCATTTGAGCTTCTTAGATACCATATCAATATTCATAGAGTTCTATCTGAAAATTTATTGGCCATGAGAGAAATAACTCATTTATCTTGTAAAACTTGTTAGGTTCATTTTATCCATATGTACTAAATGTGATCTTTTTCAGAATAGAAATTGTCTGAGGACCATGAAATTTGGCACCAACCAGAACAACTAGAAGTTCTGCAGCTGCAACCACAATGGTAGCAGCACAACAACAGATGATCAGAACTCCCCCGTCGTCGTCGAAGACAGTCACTCAAGTGACAATGCTGAAGAGAAGGTTTAATTTGCAGGTACAATCTTGAAAGCACAGCGACAACTTTTTGCACCACCTACGATTGAAGAACAAAGACAAGCGTTGCAAGAAGCTTTAGAGGAGGTGGAGCGAAGTGTGGAGGTGGAAGATAATCATAAAGATTTGGAGTGCCTTCGTGGATTTCTAATACCTTCTTATGGTAGATTCCTCGATGTCATGCACTACTGTGATTTATATTTGAAGAATTAGTTATAACTTATTTTATTTCTATAATTAATGAGCTTCAACAATGTACAAACTCTTATTATTATTTAATGTTATTCATTTATTGGAATGGGCTAGATGATGAGAATGCTAAGATTGTGTTAACATAGTTGGGATTATCCGGTGCATCTACTCATTTTCCTATCACCAATAAATTCTTTTTTGTTTTGTTTTTATTTTTATATAGTTTGATTATTGATGTATCAATAAATTTTGTTTTGTTTTGATTGTTATATATCCAATGATATACATCATATTATCTCAAATTTATAAACTAATCAATGTTACATTAGCATTCTGTCAGGGACAGTAACATAAGTTCGAGTGTAGGGATATTTTAAACTATTTTATAAAAATCAGTCAAACTGTCAGTTTTTTAAACTTTGAGACCAAATTATAGAAATATATCCTCCAACTCAATGACTAAAAAGTGTATTTTATCGTATATAATTTAATTGAAGAAGTTTGTTTTTTTAATGTAAATGTAATGTATAAATATAGCATAAATTTATTTATAAGCGTCAATTGAGTAGATTGATTTATTAAAATTATAAAGTTAAAAATAAAAATAAATAAAATATATGAAGAAAAAATGAAGGGCATAACTATTAAGAGATGATTTCTTCGACATGAGAATATATTGGAAACCCGTGTTTCAAAAGGACATCCAAAACACATGTCTCCCGGATGAACATCTTAGAGATGTCTACAATTTTGCAAAACAAAGTAGGAATCCAAATGTCTGTCAAATGAGAATTTTGAATTCTCACAAAATAAACGACCCTTTAGATGAGTAAAAAATTATCATTTAAGCATCCTATGGAGTGAGACGAGGGAAATTTTTTCTGTGACTTAAATAGAGACGTTGAATATGTTTATGTTGTGACACTTTTTTATATTGATAATTTGAATTGTGAAATTTAAATTTTATAATTTGTTGTTTTATGAGTTATGAAACATTCTTACAAAAATTAATAATTTTTCATTCATAATAGGGAGTTTTGTGAGAATTCAAAGAGTGAGATTCTTAATTGAGATTTAAGGATAATAAATCACCACCCGTCCGGGCTTTTTCTTCTTTTTTTTTTTTTTGAGAAAATCATAATTTATACTATAATTAATAAATTTTTAAAATAAATTAAACCATTAAAAACCTATATAATTTATTTATTTTAAGCCTTCGAATTCCATCTCAAATGTATAAATTATTAGAGGTAGCGTGGAGAAGAAAGATAGATACTCATTCGAACTCATTTTATATTATTACTATAATACATTTTTTAAAAATCTTAAACCTAAATACATGTATATAAAATTTACAAGACATTATTGTGATATTTACGTTTCTCTTCCTAGTTGTCCGGCCTGTGGTAAATATCTAATTCACTACTTCGGGTATTAGCACTATAGCTGGCATTTATGTGTATTGATAATTTGAATTTTGAAATTAAAATTTTAAATTTGTATACGAATTATGAAACATTCAATAAATTTACTAAATTTTCCTAAAAATAGAAATTCTTGTGGGAATTTAAAATATGGAAATTCTCGTAAAGAATCAACATTTAATTGAGATTTAAAAAAATAAACGAAGAATAATTCCCGATCTGTCCAGGATGTTTTGGTGAGGGGTTAGGAAAAAAATAAAAATTTGTTAAAATAAATCAAACCGTTAAAGCTCTTTTTTTTTTTAATTTTATTTTAACGTTGGAATTTAATGTCAAATGTATAAAGTAAAGCTGGCGTGGGAAATTAGAATGAGACAAAAAAAAACTTTTTGGGTTGTTATTTTTTGCAATTTCCGGAGAAATTAGTTATATGAAATAAAATTTTAAGCAGGCTTCGGTTCGCCATTCATTCAAACGCCATCCCGTGGCATTCTCTCGAGCGCTCCCGGTTTTCTTCCGCGCACGTAAGTTCTTCTTCGCTCTTCCAATTCTCAGTTTGATTAATGATTTGATTTTTAAGTTTCTTGCTTATGCATAATGCATTGCAGTCATTTTCTATGTTGATTCTCGACCTCGCGTGATTAATATTACATAGTCGAGTCTTGTTATTGTCATTGTTGATATGACCTCTTAGATCTGAGTTGCTTTTTTTGTTTTTTGATTTGTTACGAATTGTCTTGATTTTCGTTAGCAAATAGCGTTCTCCTCAATTGAAAAATTACGCTTAGTTGATACATTGCGTGTTATAATCAATAATCATCAACTTTTGCAGATGTTGTTCTCTCATTGCGGTTTAGTATTTCGAGCCAAGTGGAACGTAATTCTGGTTGTTCCTTTCTATATGCTTTTTTTTGTTTTTTTTTGAGATTTAATTTTACTTCTGCTAGTGCTCTTGAAGAAATTATCTATTCATTGAGTTTTTGAGTTGGTGGACCTCTTGTTGTTACTCTTTGTTGAAAAAGAAACTTCCAGCCTTCCTGTAATACTTGGAGAAAAGATGTCTGGATACTTCAGATTGCTTTATGAAAGAAGCGTTAAGTCTAGTGAAGAAGACGCACTCGCTGCAATTGTGCCATTATTGAAACTTCTGTGCCTAACAGTAATTGGATTAGTTCTTGCCCACCCAAAGACAAAGGTCATCCCAAGAGCGACGTTTAAGCTGCTTAGCAAGCTTGTTTTTGCCCTGTTCTTGCCCTGCTTGATTTTTACTGAACTTGGCCGAAGTATCACGCTCGAGAATCTGTCTCAGTGGTGGTTTATCCCAATAAATGTCCTACTCAGCACGGGCATCGGTTGTGTTCTTGGGTATTTGGTGGTTATTATATGTCATCCACCCCCTCAGTTAAATAGATTGACTGTCATCATGACAGCATTTGGTAATACTGGAAATCTCCCTCTTGCAATTGTGGGGTCAGTTTGTCACACTGGAGACAACCCTTTTGGACAACATTGTCACTCCAGTGGGGTGGCCTATGTATCACTTGCCCAATGGGTTTCTGTGATTCTTGCCTATACCTTCGTTTATCACATGATGGAACCTCCACTGGATTGTTGTGAGATTGTAGATGAACGTATTGAGATGGAAGAAGAACAAGCTGATAACGATTTTAGCAGGCCTCTCCTTGTAGAAGCTGAATGGCCAGGAATTGAGGATAAAGAAACAGAACATTCTAAGACGCCTACCATTGCTAGAATTTTCAATAGCATTTCAAGTACATCGCAGAGCACTTCTACTGATATCGAACTCTCAGGAGGCTGTAGTACTGACAGTCCCAAATCCATCAACTGCTTGGCTCAGCCCGATGTAGTTAGGAGGATGAAGATTGTTGCTGAGCAAACTCCAATACAACACATCTTTCAACCCCCGACAATTGCTTCTCTAGTTACCATCATTATTGGGCTGATTCCACGACTGAAATCACTTTTCTTCGACTATGATGCCCCATTATCATTTGTTAAAGACAGCCTAGAAATTTTAGCCCGTGCAACAGTGCCTTCTGTGATGCTTGTTCTTGGGGGTATGCTTGCGGAGGGCCCAAACATATCAAAATTGAGCCATCAAACTACAATCAGTATAATCATAGCAAGGCTCTTGGTGCTTCCCCTGTTCGGAATCGGGATAGTCACCTTGGCTGATAAGCTGAATTTTCTTGTCTCTGGGGATCCAATGTTCAGGTTTGTGCTTCTGTTGCAATACACTACCCCAAGTGCTATTTTATTGGGAGCAATTGCCAGCTTGAGAGGATATGCAGTTAGGGAAGCTTCTGCACTTCTCTTCTGGCAACATATATTTGCTCTCTTCTCCCTTTCTGTATATATTATTATATACTTCAAGATAGTCGTATATGTTTGATGATTAAATGATTGATGTCTTGCTGCTGATGGCTGTTGAAAGCCTAATGATATTGGGTTGCACCACTCCTTATCATGTGCTTTTGTTCAAACAAAGCATCATTGTTTGTTTGTTTTTCCTTTTCCTCCCTTGTTGTATGTATTAGCTTAGTGAAGATTTGAATATTTAACTTTTAAAACAAATTCATTCATAATGGTGGACAACGACCTCCTTGAGTTTTACTCTATATAGAGACTCGAAAGAAAGAGAAGATTCCGTTGAGACTCGAGTCCCCGTGTAAGTTGATGGATTGCACAGTAAGAACTGTCAACTAATTTTGATAATCGTTCCGTTGGCAGAGCCTACAAAGAAGAAGGTTGTGATTATTTTTCATTCTCATTTCCATTATTTATCAAGTTTGTTTTATAGTATCCCAGACTTATTTTTCTTTCTTAGGTTGTGCGCAGGTCGCTGTAGTCCAAGATTACACTGTAAAGACTAGGAAGCTCTCAACTTTTAAACGTCACTCCTCTTTGTGAGTTTTTCCAGCTCCCCCAACATTTCTACAAACTCCTTTGCCGCTTGAGGTATTAAGATGAAACATTGAATATCTTTTTGTGATATTTTAGAATTAGATCTTTCCTGAGATCATAGAATATTGTTTTGGAATTGAAAGATCTGTTTTTTCAGCTCTCATCTTTTTCTACCTCCAAATTCTTTACTATTAGAACAGAGAAATGCATAAACAATGATATTTATTTGTTTTTCAAAGCTCTCAAAGTTTTGTTGATAGTCAACACAAAAATGGGTGTGGATCGGTAAGCATCTAAGTATTATTCTTTATTTTTAGACATTCAAATAACTCAGACAACCACAAAAACTGAAATAACCCATCCAATTTGAAATGCTTAATCTAAAATTGATTGAGTCAAGTTTTAGTTCTTTGAATAAAAAAACAACTTTAATTCATGACTAAATATCTAAAAAATGTTTATAATATTGTAAATATAATTGTTACATACTAGGAAGGATTTTCTGTGGGGCATGCTTTAGAGATAAGAAGAAAATTTTTATATATATATTTCCATAGATGAGCTCCAAATTGTCCATTGAAGAATGAAAACTGCCTGTTTGTTTTGAATTTTACAATGTCTTCCCATTTTTATGTTGATATTTATACACGTGAACATCATTTTTTAAATTATAATTGTTTTTATTTGTTTTTTAATGTGATTTGGTCCAAATTCTAATCCATTCATTCTAAAAGAGATTGCATTTTTGAATGGGGTCGAGTGATTCGAATTCATTACTTTTTTGTCATAAAAGTATATCAATTACCGATGAACTAAGTTGATTTTGTCCATATTTGGAAAACTGTTGATATATATGGAGTCTTTTCTTCAATATTTTATTTTAGAAAAAAAAAGTTACTGATTTAGTCCATAAACTCTTTTTATATGTGTCGTTTTTTAAAATGTTAGTTCATGAACTTTCAATTTTGTATGGATTTATTAGACACTAAATTAAAACTTCAAATATTTATAAGATACAATCAAGTTTTAGTATCTATCTCGCAAAATTTATGAGTTAAATTTGTAATTAAACCTAAAGAGAAGACAAGTAGATATGTTTAATGGTTATTTGATATTATATTTAAAATAATAAAAAAGAATGGTAATAATGTGAGATGAGAGAAAAATAAAGCAAAAGATAGGGATGTTGGTTGAGGGCATAAAGGCATTATACCAAGGAGTTGATAACAATAACAATGTCTATGTGTTGAGAATTGTAATGAAGGCAAATTACATGCCTTGTTTATTTGTTTGACCAATGTACAATTTTAATTTAAGATTGGCCCACGTATCTTCATTCTTATGATGAGACAATCCTATAAATAAAAAAAGAAAAAAAAATTATTTTAGTCGTAAATTTTAGTGGACAAGTATTCAAAATCACATCATCTTGAAATGCAATCAAATTTGTACTAAATAGTTAATAATAAGATTTAAATATTATTTTATAATGTATTTTAACTCTGTTTCATTATAGTATATGTATTAAATTTGAAGAAGTTTATCGGATGTGGTGTCGAATTGAAATTGTGATAAAAAAATGAAATAACCAAAATAAATCATTTAGAAGTATAAAAGTTAAAATAAAAATAAAAAATAGACTACGACATTAGAAAATACGATTTAAAAAATTAATTATCTCTACAAAAGATAGGGATAAAGTCTGGCACTTGATGGCGCCACCACGGGGTCAAAAGAAAAATTATCAAAGAGAAACGAAACTTCTCCATCTCATTTCCTTCCTTTTTCTCTTTGATAAAATATACTCCAAATTTTAGATAATTTCTATACTTTTGACTTTCTAAATTTTCCTCGTCTGCGTCCCAAAAATGATGGAATTTTGGAAACCACATTTTTATATATAAATAAGTAATAAAACTGGGGCATGAATGAAGTATATCCTTTTAAATTTATTTTTTCTTCTTGTTTTATAACTATAAAAGAAAGTTAAAATTAAAACTTATCACGAGTTAAAACTCTAGTTTTATTAAAATAGACCTTAGATTTAGATAAATGTTATCATTATCGTAATTTTTAAAAAAATTTCTAACCCGTCTACTGGTTTTCACGAAAAATAATATAGAAATCTCTAAAACCAAAAACGTACTAATTTCAATGAAATCAAACTTACACAAAATTAAATTTGATCGTTATGAAAATTGACCATAGAATAATTATGTCGAAATTTACGAATTAAAAAAAATTCATATCTATTGAGAATAGCGCAAAGAGTTACGTTGAGAGTAGTAGACTGAAGTTGTGAGAGTGTACCTTGTCTCTCATCTTATTTATAGAGGAGTCTTCTTGAATTGGTTCGAGTTCGAGTGGATTAGTTCAGATCTTGTCTAGTTGGGTGGTCCGACTCAAATGGCTTGGCCCGATTGCTTTCTTCACTTTTTTTTTTTTTGAGAAAAGCTTTCTTCACCTTAATTGTTGAAAATTTGGTGGGTAATTTCACCCATAAATATATGTATATATATATATTTTTTTTTAATTCTATAATTCCGTATTAGGTATATATTTTATGATTTATTAAACTCATAGGAGAATACAAATTTTGTTTTTCTACGATTATGTAAATGGAAATTCATTAAGATAAAGTACTCAAAAAAAATCATTAAGATAAAAATTAATAAAAACTCCAACATTTACGATAAATTTAAATAAAAAAAATTAGGGTAAAATTAATAAAGAAGAACATCGGGGAATGAGCCGTCGATGGGGAATCTGGTGTCAATGGACAGTTTCTAGGGAAGCTCATTTCCCGCGCCGCGTCTTGTAATCTGTCAAAATTCCAAATTGTTGAAAGAGAGAGAGAAAAATCCGTCAAATTCTAAAATGCGAAGAAATTTTTGCTTTATTTTATGAAGTTCCTCGTTGATTCCTGATCCGATTCTTCCATTTCTATAAAATGGAGCCAATTGTTCCACTTTTTCCCCGAGAACCAAACAGAAATCATTATCAATAACCTCCTTCCTTCACACTTTCAATCCACTGGGGTTCGCGTGATCTGCCTCACTCTTCCCCAGACGGTAGCTCGATTCAGCTTTTTTTTCCCTTTTTGCTTCTGCTCTGTGTCTTCCTGTGATTGATTACGTTCGACTTTATTTGTTCATTTGTGTTTTTTGAATTCGCAAGGCCCCATGTTGCCCCCCTTTTGATTTAGGGGTGTCCTCACTTTTTCGAATTAGATTTTGAAGGTTTTTAAGTTCTCGGTTATGGCTATTCCTTACTACCGCCGATTCATTGGGTCGGAGAAATCCGCCATGGAAACCGGCATTGTGGTACCTTCTTCCGCACCATCTGGGCTTCTGGCTCCGCCAATGTCGCCGGGAATTCTGACCCAAGACGAATTGAAGAAGATTGCTGCTTACAAGGCCGTCGAATATGTCGAATCCGGCATGGTCCTTGGCCTTGGAACCGGCTCCACAGCCAGGCATGCCGTCGATCGAATCGGAGAGCTGTTACGCCAAGGCAAATTGAAGAACATTATAGGAATTCCCACTTCCAAAATGACTCACGAACAAGCCGTCTCCTTAGGAATCCCGCTCTCCGACCTTGATTCGCACCCAATCCTCGATCTCGCAATCGACGGCGCCGATGAAGTCGATCCTCATCTCAATCTGGTGAAGGGCCGAGGGGGCTCTCTCTTGAGGGAGAAAATGGTGGAGGGTGCTTGCAAGAAATTTGTTGTGATTGTAGACGAGTCGAAACTGGTTAAGTATGTGGGAGGCAGCGGGCTCGCCATGCCTGTAGAGATCGTGCCCTTCTGCTGGAACTTCACCGCCATGCGCCTGCAGAAGCTGTTTGAAGCTTCTGGTTGTGTTGCAAAACTCAGAACCTCAGGCGAAACTGGCGAACCATTCGTTACTGACAATGGAAATTACATCGTGGACTTGTATTTCAAGAAAGATATTGGGGATTTGAACGTTGCCAGTGATGAGATTTTGCGGCTTGCTGGTGTTGTTGAGCACGGGATGTTTCTTGGTATGGCCACCACTTTGATTGTTGCAGGTGAACTTGGGATCACCATCAAGAATAAGTAGTGAGAATCAGCAAGGTGGAGATTGTTTTAATGGCTCCTCAAATGGGTATACTCTGTTAGAACTTCTTTTCTTCCCCCCTTTCTCTTTTGGTTTCTTCAACTATCTTATCCTTGGGGGACCTTGATTGGTCATTACTGTAATAGGGGAGATTTATTGGTTCCTTAGTAGAACCAATTACTACACTTTTAGGAACTGGCCTCTCTGATGAACAACTTACTAAGAAGAGTTATAGATTAGCCTTTTTTTCTCTCTCTAATGAGCAGTCTCACTTGCTCTGGTCGTTGTTTCCCTTCTAATCTAATATATGCTTTCTTATCTCTTGAATGTTCCCGAATTTCTTTGCATCTTTCCCCATAGCTGGCTTGGAGTTCATGGTGGGATCTAGAACTTTGTCTTTGAACACATAAAATCTCTGCTTGTCATGTGTACAATTCCTTTAAGAGAGTTGATTGAGTTTGAAAATTTTTGGTTTGGTCATCGTTATCGCTGTTTGGAGTTTTCATTTGTGGATCGTTCTTGTGTTTGTGGTTGGCTCTGGCTGTATCCAACACTCTTTTGCTCTCTCTTTCTTCTCTCTAATTTCATTTGTTAATATGGTTAGTTTAGAGCTGGACTAAAGAGTTACCATTTGCCAATGCATTGTAGAGTAGGTAACTTTATTTTCTTMCCCAATTTCTTGGGTTTGAATTTGACTCTCTACCATCCCACTCTTCTTTTTCAATGTACTCAATTTCTAATACAAAGTAGAAAACTTCTGATGAAGAATCAGGGATTGCCTTGTTAACACCCTTGTTTTGTGTGGAAGATTATGGAGTTATGAGTTGCAACCTTGTTTTGTATTCAGGGATTAACCCTTCTAAGAAGATTCTTGTTCTTGCAGCTGAAAATATTGCTCCATACTTCTACAGTACAGGAATTATATGCTTTGTTTATAAAGCAGGAATTATGTTCATGACTGTACATGATTTTTACTTGACAATATGCTTTGTTTATAAAGCAGCCATAGATTTTCCAGTCCCCGCCAGGTACCGAATGGAGATTCGTCTTCCGTTCGAACCCATCCCAAGATTTTGAACCGCTGGTTATACATTTTAGAAATGCAAGAATCTTCTGCCATGTTGAGTGATTTAACTCTTGCTTTGAATGGTTTATGCTTGCATACCCTCTCTTGTTTTCAATATCCTTTCAAGAATATGGTCTTCGTCATCTTCTTCGTGTAATCGTGTGGAACTGTGGTTCGAGTAAACTTTATTGGTTCCAAAAGTTAGTTCGCTTAAGTGAAGCAACTCTGTATGGAGCATCTTTATATATGAGGTTAGATACTCGCCATATCGGGTTAAGTGCTTAGTTTCTTTGCTGTGTCTTGATTTTATCTTTTGCTGTTGCCGATAAAAACTCAGAATTTCTATCAGCATTCTCCACTTTCCAGCTCTGAATACTCTGAATTGGTTCTGAATCAGATAAGTTTCTTAACCGATAATCTTTTCCTCCCAATGCTTATGGAGTCCGAGATTGTAATCGATGCAGGACATGCGTAAACCGAGTGCTTTGATGTGAACTTTCTTCCGGAATAGTTGTTCTGTAGGCGTCTGAAAGAAAATGGGAGACATAATTTAGTCTGTTTTGCTGTGCATTTTGTTAATTAATAACATCTTCAGGAGACGAAACAAGCTGTGTTTGGGGAGAACACATGTCCTCTGCAGCTTGCATTCGGAGCATCATCGACATTTGTATGAAATGTCGTCGAGTTTGCGATTTAAAATCTCTGAACCTAAGTTCTCTCTTCAAAGTTGCATAAAATCAATGTATTTGATTTCTCTTCTAAAGTTGTGCAGGGTGACAATGACATGACATTAAGTTGCAAATGCTTACACGATGCACCATCCTCCTTAATCACATCGGGACAGGAACACACTTGTCTCGATTTTGGTTGTCACACTCTCCCCCACTTTAATTTGTCGTTAACTCAATGATGTCTCTTTCTTCAAGTTGTGGCTACCCGTTGTTCACGTTCCAGATGTTTATACTTCGAATCTTCACTTTGATCTTGATTCTATTTTAGTTTCAAATTAGAATAATAGGAAAATTTATGGCATTAAAATCAAAGATGAAGATTATTCTGTGAATTCAATAAACCCTAAACCCTACTTGACAAAAAACACTTCATCCATTAAATCTGTCTGCTGTACTGAACGAGTTCTGATTTTTTTTTTCTTTTCCTTCATATTTTATTTGAATAGTTATTGATTCGTACAAAATATATATATGTATATATCGTTAAATTACAAATTTGATTTGTATGGTTTGCGCAAAGTTTGAATTTGGTTCTTATGATTTTAGAAGTTGCAATTTTAGTTTTAATCCAGTCTCTATGGTTTTGAAGATTTCAATTTGGTTTCTATGATTAATGTAAACCTCGTAAATCATTTGTGTCGTGTGTGTCTATATATATATATATTCTCACTCGTTACTGATTTTCAGATAAAAAGCCAGAGGAATCTGCATCCCTTTAAAGAGACAACTGGGCCTGAATGATAAGCTTGGGAACCAAGAATCTTCAGTTATGGGCCCATTTTCTTCTGTCTGAGGCATAATGACAACACTGCATCCTGGGCCCATTTCCATCAATTTTAGGATTTTATTTTTCCCTTTTTTTTCACACAGCAAAGCAAACCCCCAAAATAGCAATAAATACTTGAAGTATTATTGCAAAATTATTGTTCCTAAAATGAATATGATATCGAACTACTATTATTAGTTCAGTATACGAAGGCATATTAATAGATTCTTAAAAAGCCGACTTTAGCATAATTCAACTGTTAAAACAAAAAAAATCTTATGTTGTACTCATGGAAAAATTAACAAGATCTTAAAAAATAATAATAATAATAATTCTTTCACTGAAAAAAAAAATCATGAACATCCCTAATTTCTGGTTATCGTCATATCAAATATATTTTTTAAAAAAAGTTAATAAAAAGGGGCCAAACGGGTACAGACGAAAGTGAAGTTTTTATGGGTATTTTTCTATTGCGTTTTAAAATTTTAATAGATATATTAATCAATAATCGAATTGATTATATATTTTTGTAAAAAAGAATGATCATATACCATATGTAAATAAATTTAAATTTATATTCTTATATTATATTGGTTGAACTCGTTATTTATTTGTTAGGTTACCATTTCATTTTTTGTTTTCTGTTTTTCAAAATTATGCTAATTTGCTCACCATGTTTTTAAGTATACTTTTACTTTTTAATAACAAAAGTATAAACAACTTCTTTTAGTTTCGAAGTTTTGGTTTGAGTTTTAAAATCGTTCTTTTTATTAGATAAAAATGGTTTTTAATATATAACAAAACTGAGATGAAAGTAGTTATCTAATTACCACCTCAAACCAAATTTTCAAAAACCAAAAACAAAATAATTATAAAACATGGCTTATTGATTTGTACTTTAATAATACTATTTTATGCAACAAACTCCATAAAATAGAATTTCTTTATATATATAAAAAAATAAATAAATAAAAAGGTTTTTTCCCCTTTTTTTTTATTGTCCTTTTCCTCTGGATTGGATGGTTACCCTTTTAATGATAAATTGGTTTCTATTGTCAAAAAGTTTGGATTGGGACCCACACACTCTCACAGTTGCCTCCCTTTTATGCTTTCCAAATTTTTGATTGCTACTTAAAAGTCTCACTTGGAAAATGTTTTCACATTGGCCCCACTTTTTATAACAAAATAAAATCATACCCCTAAAACTAGACAATTGAAAAGATTTCTTGTTTGGTAAAAATGCTATATTTGCACATATACCCAAAAATCCCACTTGCTTAGAAACCCTCAAATATAAGGAATTGTTATAATAACCCAACCTCAATTCACCATTCATTCTCTAACTTAATTATACTATATGATTAATGTTTTTGTATTGTCAACATCATATACATCCTTTTTTTGACACATTTACTTGATGTAAATCTAATGACATAAGATCGTTGATTAATTATAACAATATTCAGATTGTTGTGAACGATTAATTCAAGTTAGTTCAATTGATTAAAACATATATATTTTCGATCAAAAGACTATTAAGAATTTTAATCTCCAGATTTTCCCCTCCTCGACGTGTTGTTGAACCAAATAAATTTTTAAGAATGAAATGACACATACGATAACACATATCTTCTTAAAGTTGTGATCAAAGATCGACAAGAAAAAGAATAAAACAATAATAAAATCACAATTCTCCTTTCCATTAAACAGTCTTTGGGCCTTGCTTCAAAAAAATATGAGGGTGACTTTGGGTAGTTTTAATTGGATATAAAATATAACGATTTTTTATGATATTTTTTTTTTCTGGAAAGAGAAAATAATTGATATTATAATTTCATAAAAAGGATTGCTGCCTAATTGGTAAAGTTAAAGTGAAATGAATATTAGAAGCTTAAATTATAAGATAAAAGGCTATGCACTTAACCCAACTCAAACCTTCTTTTCCTTACCATCTAAGAAACCATTGCTTGTTGTCTTTGGTTGGGCTAGATGCTTCCTTAGGCCAATTTTCTTTTCTAATGTTTAATAAATCAATTGTAATTGGTGAAAATTTAGTTTCAGAGTTAATAGAAATTGAAATGCAATTTGTCAGTTGATAAATATGGAATCTATTAAAATCTTACCTTCTATTTTTTACCAATTCTAAATTTCGTAATCTGGAAAGCAACTCCAGATGTTGCCTGACATATTAAGTGAGTGTGAGTGTGAGTGTGAGATATATGAGTCAATTTGAAGTAGCGTATTTCTCTATCAATTATCAAGTGAGTGGTTAACATCTTTTCCTTTTAAAAAATAAATATATTTTGTAAAGGTTTGTATACACAAAAACAACTCTTATTTTTCTTATTTATTTATTATTATTATTTTATTTCTACACTGAGTGGTATTGCTTTTTTTTAATCTTTTAATTATATTATTATAAAATTAAATTAAATTAAAAATTATGCGTGTGCATGTAATAGCATACTAGTGTGTGTATATATGAAAGTTAGAAGTTAATTTTTTTTCTTTTCTAAGAAAATTTATTTTTATCTTTGCCCCTCCATGTCCAAACATATTTAATAAAACAATAGTTTAATCACAACTAACTAATAACTATAATTTTGTTCGTTTTTCCATTTTAAATTATGATATCAAATAAATTTTATTTTTGCTTCTCTAGATCAAATTTTCAATTAACATTATCTTCTAGAGAAGAATCTAATTAACTTCGAGGAAATTAAGAAAGTAGAACAGGTAGGTGAAATAATTGTTCAGTAATTAGTAAATTTAAGCTTTTTATAAAGTGAGAAATAATGAATCAAATTAATGCAAACTTTATGTTTCCTTCAAGGTCAATTAAAGTGGACATCAATGTTAATGTCAACTAAACAAACCTAAGCTACAATCTATCCCCTAAATATTAATGCCAAAAAAAGCACTGCCAGGCTGGCAAATTAAAAATTAAAAATAAAAAGCCTTTTATTTGCTTCAATTTTAAGGCACAAAATCCTCTTTCTGCATTTTTTGATATTTAACATTGACCTGATTTAAGGCTTTAGTGAGAATTTTGTCAAAAAAAAAATAAAAATAAAAAAATAAAAAATATTGCCAGCCCCTTTATTGAGAATTTAATATTATCATGCCAATTTTTGTGCTTGTTTTATAGAAATTTAAGATATTCAATTATTTCAAGATATTCGAGTATTTTAAGGTGTCCAAGTTTTTTATACCCTTTTGTAACACGAGCTTAAATCTTGGAATATTTGATTTTGATTTTTTATATTTTATTTTATAGTTAAAATTAATAAATGTATTCATTCATCATGCAATTATTTAAAAAAAAAAAACTCTGTACAATTAATTATATTTATTACATTTACCTATAAAATAAACCTCAATTAAATGGTATAACATTTGCTTTAAAAAAAATAAATTGCATAACATGCCTATTAATTTATCCTTTATTTTTGAGAAACATGCATATTCATTTATTTGGGTAAATTCTCTTAAATTTAATATTAATTATACTGGTAAAAAAATCCATAGAAATAATAGTATTCCCTTCCATTAATTTTTCTAATTTAACCATGTAAAAATACACTCCATTAGAAATGTCAACAATTATATAATATTCTTAGAATTAATAGTCAATACTAAATATTTTAAAAAATATTAAATTCATATATGTTCTACCAAATAACATTTAAAATTAATATAAACTAATTTAATAATAATAACAACAATAATAATAACATAATATTCGTATGTACCTTTTTTATATAAAAAAAACGGTTTTGTTAATTTAAGAATAAAAAAGGATTAATAATTCGAATTCATCATCTTTTGGTTAAATATATATACACAATTTACCTTAATTGTGTTGACCTATGCTGATAAGATTAATGAATTTGTTGTATTTATATTTGAAATATAATTTTCTACTCAAAAATATTAAATTGATTGAGTTTTTTTTTAATTATCATTTTCTTCTTTTTAATCATCATTTCTCTCACTAAAGGCTCCAACAATTGGCATGCGGGCGTGCCCTTCTCCTTGAATTATTACATCAACCCTAAGATTGTACCTAGCCACACTCCCCTCTTTATTTACTCATATGATTTGTCTTATAAAGCTATTTTTTAAAACAATTATTTATTATGAGTATGCGATGATTTGTACCGTCCATGACTCGTGTTTTTGTCAACCTTTAGAACGTTAGGATGGAAATAACATTGCAATGGATAAAATATCGGGGTTGAGATTAATTAGGTCAATGTAAAGATTACATTTTTTAATCTCATTCCTGAAATTAATTGAAAACAATAAAATTTTAATATTTTGACTCTATCAGATTAACAAACTAAAATGCCGAAAATTTATATTCTACTCCGCATGTCAAATTTTAAAAAAATAATCATAATTTGATTTAGGTTAAAAGTAATTATTTCATTTAAGATTTGAAACAAATTAGGTGGTTTGATTTTTAGAATAAAGAACTAGTGAAATAAAAATAATTAATTACGAAAAAAA
>NW_019104556.1:646212-667121 GCF_001995035.1 Momordica charantia | reverse complement strand
AATCAATGGCAAATTTAGGATGACTTGTCTTCAAAAATAAGTTCATGACACGTATCTGTACGGCCACCGGGTGCGCTGTAGAAACTTCATCTCTCTTCGTTTTGTTGGAAAAATGTGGACATTATTGGACTTGTGTCTAGTCGAATCCTTCGGCAAGTCTCAGCTCCGAGCCTCTCCTTGGCCTGAAAATGTAACAATGGAAAATGGATTATAAGATGAAGAACATATTATGGGATCCCTCTCTCTTACATACCTTTCATTTTTAGTTTCTTTTGCCTAATCCTGCTTTTTTAAGTCGTTTTGAAAGAGCCCATTACCCTCTCCTAATAATCATATTTCTTTAAAGAATGTCGTTGGTGGTAATACTTCCGACTCTTCTGCTGTGAGCGCCAATAACAAGCAAGCACTCCGAAGGCACAGCTTGCAAGAGCGATTGCCAATGCAGCCCCGACTGGCACCGCGACCGCATTTGTTGAAGCTGCTAACTCTTCAGGAACCCCGTCGACTCCAACGTTCTCGCTGTTGGTTTTGTACATAGATGCAAGCATTTTGCCATAATAGTTGGTTAAGAATTTATGTACTTCATTCTCATCCCATTCGACCGGCTTGCTGCTGCGAGAGCGGTAGCAGGAGGAACAGAGTTGTACTGGAGGCCAGGTCATCTTCGGAAACTTTGGATCTGCGGTTCCTACAGATTCTTCCTCTTTTAATAATCTTTCATTGACTTTGTTGTGTGCTCTCCACAACCATAGGGCAAAGTCACGAGCTTTGTTGAAAGGAGTAGACACGCTGAAAACAATACCTTCAGTCAGAATGTCAGATGATAAAGGTATATAGAGAATGAAATCAAATATGTAGTCCAAACTTACCTCGAACACAATTCGTAAAAGTGCTGGCGACATTCCTCGCAAACAAAGAAGTTGTGGACAAAATCGCAAATAGTTGTGAATGCAAACTGGCTTTCTCCGTCCTCGATTCTCACAGAAAGAGAATGCAGTAGAACCCATAATCCACAACTGCATATAGAGATGCAAATAGTTAGAGAACTGATGAAAAAGAATTCACCAATCATTGCCATGGCCTGCCTGCAGCAAGCGTCTGTTCATTCTTTATGTCTCAATTATATTCTTCATATGTACAAATGTAATTTATTTCATATTTGACTTGAGAGACAATGGGAGGCAACTATCTAATAATTAACTAGAACACTAATAGATTCAGCAATCATACTGTGTTTGGATCGCTGAAATTATATTATCATTAACTTTGTTTTTTTTCAGGAAGCATAATGGAGAAATAATATCAACAGTAATATTATGAGATTTTGCTAGAAGTTCCAATTGGATTCTCCTTTACGAAAAATATGTTGCTATGAAGATGTAACATTGAGCTTACACCAGAGGACATTATCAGTTGAGTTCTGAAGAGTATGTTAGTGTTTCAAACCAAATTTAGTTACATGAACGAGTGTGCAAACGAACTTCTAAAGACAACAAAACCTTTCCACACATTTGGAAAGAACAATTGGGTACATGTGTCACAAAAAACACAAAGATAGAACTTACCTAAATCCCCTAGTATCATTCCTGCTACCACGGCAGAAAATCTGCAAACAGGGCATTCAATGACTGTCATTTTATCGTAATATATTGAAAAACCACTTTACATGAACAAAAATAATCTCGATCAATTTCATAGGAGGTCATCTGGCCCTCTGGCCTCCAGGCCTCTAATATAAATAGATAAATATAGATTCTAAGGCTTCACTATCATCAATAAAAATAATTATTCGTGTCTCTTGCGTTCAATAGAAAATGAAACAACGGTTCATATCGATATACAGACAATACCAAACAGATATACAGACAATACCAAACAGTGGGTTGAAAGATATCTCAAGCAAAAGTCATAATTCCAGAAATAGTTAGGTTAAACTATATCGTTTGTGTACCCACCCAATATCCACGAGGTACATCTTTTCCACATATCTGAAAGTTCTTCACTGCACCTTTTTCACTAGCAACCTCTTGTTTCATATCTGAAGGGCTCAAGTCATCGAAGTTTACAAGTATCTCTGCACTACCTTTTCGACACCTAAGAGAAGTAACAGTTCAGTAATAATAGAGGAAAATATCTCTAAAGCGAAGATAAGGGCAAGGTAAAGAGTGCTTTTACACCTCACAGATGGATGATGAACTACCAGAAGTTGAAGAAATTTTATAAGGGATGCTCGAGTTTCAGACTTGATCATCTGAAAGCATGCATGTAACAGTTATTGATCTATAATTACTTGAAATATATACATAATATAATAACTAATTACCTTGTGTTCCAAGATAATATCAAAGGCAGTGGATGTTGCCTCCTCAACATCATAGACCGCTCGAGCAATCTTTCATCATTAAATGCATTTCAATTGTCAACAACATCACGGGTAAAGGAAAATTATTTCATTTGTAATATAAGCAATCATGATATCTGAACCAACCTGTCCAGGATCTGAGATATTGGATAACACATGCTCATTTTCAAATTTTTGGTCATCCAAGCCGAATGAGCTGGAAATCAGTTAACTGCTTATTGTTTGTTTCAGCTAAGTAAAACTTGATAGTGCAAATCAAGAAATGATTGGAAGTACCTCCTACCTGCCCATTTGCTTGTTCATCCAATTTAGTAACTTTTCAGCAGTTCGTCCATTATCAATGTTGCGTATTTCACTCTTCTCTTGCTTAGGATTCCAACCACCGGACACAAATTTGGAAGGAGGACCCCAAAAGAGCATAGGATAGTGACCCACCGAAAATTTATCACAGAGATTGGTATTCATCTGTGCTGGCAGACAAGCAAATGAAAAGAACTATTCACCAAGATGCCATAAGGTTTACATACTCAAAGTGTGAACAAGGAGACACAGCACATATGTATGCTAAAGCCAGAACTATCTATCTTCTTTGACCTCATTTAGCCATGGGTAAGTTGCCCAGACTGCTAAAATTGTCAAAATAATTAGATACAAGAAAATCAACCAAAATAATGATAACTTCACACAAGATTCACGAAAGTGTAGCCAAAACTTCGAATGAAGGATAATCTGATACCATCTATAAAGATCTCAAATTCATGCATGATCAAGAAAGAAGTAATATTGATCATTGACTCTGAGGATCACAAGATGGATATCGTACACTGACTCATATTGGTATTGGTTGTACACAAAATGAGATTGCATTTTGTATATCACCTGATATTCAAAGAATATTAAAAAATTTTGGATTACTTTATATGATAAGATTAAATTAAGAATTTAACAGGTATTTATAATTTATGTACTCATTAAGAAATTAAAAAAATCATGTCATGAATGTGATTTGATTAAGCATACAAAGAAGACGGGTGATGGTGAACCCCTAACAGCTTCAAGTGTCCTTTGCAAGCTACACCAATCGAAAAAGGTGAAGTTGCAATAAACCATCTTAATATACTAATCATCAAATCACATGTTATAGAATTATACCATCACATGCATGATACTCCCAGGCTTCAATACTATTCCTCACAGAGAATAAACTACTATGAAATATAAAAGAGAATCAAAATCTAACTGAAAGTTTGACTCATCTACTAATTCAATGTTGCTGGGCCAGTTTATGTGGCATGGTGCAGTCCAGAGATACTACCATTTTACTTCAGGAAACTTGTTTTCCTTGGTGGTTGAAAGGGAAGGCTAAGACTAAGGTGATTTAGAAGAATGCCTCAAGATGTCTTATTTGGCCTTAGTGGTTACCTGGTAGCCTGGTAGGAAAGAAACAATAGGATTCGTTGTTATAGGTACATGGATTTGTGTTTCTTGTAACTTTCTGCAGTATACAGCTTCTAGCACAATGGTTCTCCACAAGTTCTTTTGCCATCACTCAATCTTACCAATTAACTTGGATTACAGGTTGATAGAGGAGATGTTTTATCACCATTTTACTTCCTGGTTAATCCTATGTACTCCTTTTGGAAGTTAGTGGAAGGTCTGGTGTGGTTTCTTAGCCGTAAAAAAAAAAAAAAAAAAAGTTGAAAAAATAATCTAATGGAGAAAGAAAGAACCACTTTGTTTGATATTTCAATCAAAAGAACTCTCAAAAAGAGCAAATCAAATGTCAACAAAAACCTAATCCAAAAAGAGAATTCAGAGAAAACGGGGCTTCATGTAATAAGATAATAAGGAATATACAAATTATAGAAAAAGATAATAAGAATTAATATCTAATGGAAGACACAAATGAATTATCGTGAATTATAATTGACGAATATCTCATACAACAAGAATTATTTGGTTACAGAGGGGGGAGAATGCATATACCATGAAAAAGAGGGTAAAGATACAACTCAAATAAGCAATTTTTAATATTATTTATCACAAATATATTACATTATTATAGATAGAAGAAACATGTAAAAGGTGCAAACCCATAATACCTCACAGAAAAAGTGAAGCATCACAAGCTAGATAAAAATGAAAATTTTAAAAATCAAAGAGGCAAGTGGAGAAGACTTCAAAGCTCCCTGAGAGTTATGTAATCAATAGTGCAGAATCACTATACCTTCAATGCGCAGTCTACTCTTGTCATTAATACTTTTCCTGGGTGCACAGCATTAGGTCCATTGAAAAGCCTAGCAACTTTCTCATAATGGGGCTACAGATTGATGTTCAACCAAAAAGCAAAATTAGAGAACTCGTAGCTGTGGCTGATTAACATATATTTCAGCATATGATACCTTATAGTTTCTGCAAGCAGGGCACCTGTAAGAGCAACATGTAGATAATATCACAAGTCTATTTGAACAGGAGCATTGAGATTATATTAAAGAATATATCACATGTGTAATTGAAGATTCTAAATTGTCATTTGGATTCTCTGGAGAGAGAAAAAAAAAAAGAAGAAGAAGAAAAAAGGTATATCTCACAAGTCATATGACACGGGTCAAATAGTTCATTGGATTACTTATTTCTAACATATCATGGATACTCGACTCAAGTGATAAGCCAGGTCCTGTAGAAGTTAACGGGCTTTCTCTGATAATCCACAATCCCGGAAACGCACGTCGAATAAAGTTCGTACTTGGCAACTTCCGTTACTTTAAAAAGCAACAGATTTCACTAAGCACGAACTAAAAAACCAGCCACCTTGCACAGCCCATTGTCATTTGATTATCCTAGTTTTGCACGGCTAAACGATCATACATGGACCAAGAATTTGTATCCCAAATGACAAGTACATATACATCCTAAAACGATATTCGAATATCCCTAGCTTGCATGTATGAGCCACAACAAGCATAAAGTTTCAACATCGATTTTCATTACAAAGTAAACCGCCGAAAAAATTCTAATAAACAAACATGCGATAGAAGAAACAGAATTCCTCCAAGCTGAAGGCACTAACCAGTGCGCGAAGAATTCAACAACCGCGAAAGTAGCAGGAGTATCCTTGAGAACCGCATCGAAACTGGTGGCGTTCAAATCAACGGCGTAATCCTGAGCATCCCCGGCATTGTCAGCAACAACTCTAAGAATCGAGCGCGATCCCGACGAAGCTCCCAACCGCAAAGCACTCAGACATAGAATCAAAACCAGAAGCGTCCGAGACATTGAAATGAACCACCAGTTGCGCGAAACAGATCAAACAAAGCTAGAATCCTGAGAGGATCGAACAAAAGCAAAGAAAATGATACGATTGAATTGATTCAGCGGAGAAATGGTGGAGAACGGTGGATGATTTGGAAAGGGAGAGATCTGAGAATGGAGGAAGAATTTGCAGTTGCCGGAGGCGATGTAGGGCATGTGAGTCTCTGTCTGACCTCCGACTGTCGGGAATGGTTCGGAGGCGAGTAGAATGCACTCGCGGGGGAACAGGTGGGCTTTACGTCCGATCTGAGCGTAGGGTCATGTTATCCGCGCCATTTTGCTTACCACGGACGGCGCGTAGTTTATGGGACAGGTCCGGCCGGTCCGGTCCGATTCAATTTTTTGCAGTTACAATTTTCTTTCCCTTTCTTATTTGTTGATTTATTATTTCTTCCGTAAGAAAAATGTTGGTTTGTTTGTTTCTTTTTTCTTTTTCTTTTTTTTTCTTTTATATTTGTGTAGTTTGTCTTTGATTCATTTTGTTTGATATACCCTAAAGAAGTCTTGTTTTAGTCCCTATCATTTCGATTTTTATTTATTTTATTTTAAAAATTTATGATTTCAATCACCATTTAAATATAGATACTAAAATTCGATGTTATAAAAGTGTGTAGATTAAATTAAATAAAAGTTTAAAGTATATGGATTAAAATTAACATTTTTATTAAATAAAATTTTTTAATATTTGGTAGTGTGATAATTAAGTTAATAGGTAATAGGGATGTTTTAAACATAAAATTAAAAGTTAACGATCTACCGTAGAACATTTGTAAGGCTATATACTAAACATGCAATCCCAAAAGTTAATGGACTCTTTAGAATCATTTATTACAATTGAACTTAAAAAAAAAAAAATCGGATTCTATAGAAACTTTTTAAAATTAAATTACAATAATTTATTTTACCTATGAAAGATGGTACATCAAACTTGTAATTTTTACGTGGAGTGGGAGGTAGAACTTGTAATTTATGTCAATTACAACTTAATGTCGCTAATTATCGTTAAGTTAGGTTCGTTTTGACATTAAACTTGTAATTTATCCAACAACAAAAAAAAAAGTTACTATATATAATTTGTATAATCAACTTAATTCGATAAAAATAATCTGTATATATACCATTTTATTTGTTGTCATATTATACATGATATTTCACACTTGTCTTTTTTTTTTTTTGTTCTTTTTCAATATTTACCGATCTGATTAATTTTTTTTTCTCAATACATTGTTTCAATAAATATCGTTATATTATATTTATTATTATTATATATATTTTTAATAATATTTATTATTATTATTATTATTATTATTATTATTATTATATTTTAAAATGATTGTTTCATGGTGAGAATTTATGATCTTTTAATATAAATATTTACTTTCTAACAAAACAAATATTTACATTAATGATAATATTTTAATAGATAATTAAATTAATATATTAATTAATCAACACACTTATTACTTAACTTTCCGACGATTATTCTTTAACATTTTAAGCGTATATTATATATTTTTTTTGGGGTTTATGGTCTTGGATGGAAGGTTTAGGAATTTATTTCTTTATAAAAATATTGTCTCCGTCGGTCTAGGTTTTATAATATATATATATATATATATATATTTATTTGTCATCAAGGTTTTATGATTTAAGATTTATGGTTTTATTTATTTATTAAAAATATATGTTTTGTTGTTTCATATTCGATTGTCATATTTGTTTTTGAAAACTGATTTAAAACAACATATTTTGAATACTTTAAATTTTGAACCTGATACTTTAAAATGCATTATTATATTAAAGAAATATAATAACTTTCATAAATATATTATTTAGATTATAAATTCATAAAATTTTTGTTAAAATTAAAACATTTAAAATATAATATATTATGAATTATATAATATTATAAAATAATAATTATACAACATTTGTAAAAAATATTATTTCAAATTTAACCAAATATTTAATTGCACTAGTTTATAAATATATTACCAAACATTGAATAATTTTTTAAATTAACATTCCATTTTCAAATTTAACACCGCACACATACAATACATCCTTATTTTTAATCCCATATTTTAAAATTGTGTTGTTATCCATTATTTTTATTTGCAAATTTTTCACGATCCACGTAAAAAAATTGGGCTGGGCTTTTTCATTTAGTGGCCCATCGTTCCAAATAAGCCGAAAACGCGTCGTTCACGAATCACGACCCCGCAACCACCAGGCACCAATACAATATTCGAAATTTTTTCGGGGAAAAAGAATATCCGAATATAGGGCTCGTATTGAAAGAAACCATTTTCGAGATTTTGTATTACCTTCCCAATTCCATTACAATAATCAAATTCCGATATAATCCAGTCGTTTTCGCAGCGTATTTATCCTCGCCAGAGCGTTGTTGGTTACAAGGTACTCTCGATTCGTGTTATTTACTTTACATTTCGTTCAATTAGTCGTTTGGAGCTTTATTTTTGTTTGTTCGGTGGTGTATTGCTTTTGTTGAAACTCACCGCATCGTCTTCCCCTTGTTGATTTATTGGGAAATTTCTTCTTCAATCGAGGTGCGTGGAGATGTCAATTAGGTTGTTGTGTTTTGTTTGCATCCGGATTCAAGAAAGTTGAATGGGCATTTGAGATACTTGTTCTGGGGACCTTGTCGAGTTTTATGCGGTGATTTAAAATTTAGTTGTCTTGATTTTTGTCCAGATTTAATGCCCTGTCTGGTATCTTTGAGGGATTTCAAAATCATGACAGATATCAAATGAATTCCGCTGCTCGGCACTGCATTACCTTGACGGTAGTTTTTATGTAAAAAAATTTCAGTATCAAAATGGTCGATTTCAAAATAAATTATAAATTTAACCTTATCATATTTTAATTTATAAATTATAAATTTATATTAAAAGTCCAGATCATATTTATAGCAAACATCCAAAATTTAATTTATTTAATTTCAGGAATTTAATCACGTAAACTTTCTTGATCTCGAACAGAGGGTAAGAGTTGAATTCGTTAGTTTTTAAGAACAATGTGCGAAGCTAGGGTGAATTGCTGGCCCGAGCGAAATGAGTAATTAGAGGAAAGTGGCTTCTCTGCGTGTACGTGCAGCATTTTAATTTTAGGGACTTTCTAAAAGAGCTTGGGGTTACTTTGATAATTTGATTATTATGAAGCCATTTTCTCAATTTGTATTTTCTGTTCTTGTCATTTGCTCCAAGTGCTGTTTCATTTTATTGCTTTTAGTTGCTGATTATTTACATATCACTACTAGTTTTGGTTTTATATCGTTAGAATTTCAAACGGGATTTAATATTTGTATGCTACCATGCCATTATCTTACTTCTTGACAAGACGATTCTTATCTCATTTAAAGCGCATTACATTTTACCAGTCTTCACATTGGTTGATGACTCTCATCATAGATACTTTATCATCTCACTATTGTTACAGGAAGACCCAAAATTATATATACTGTAGTTTTGGTACTTACATATAAACACCCTGTTATATGCAATCACAAAGATCATTGGCACAATTTGAGGCGACCTTGCACCAAACTACTCAGCAGTGAGCACCAAAGTTGAGATATTTGTCTGAAAGTTACACAATGAAGTTCCTAGAATACACCCCGTTTGAAAGGTACGTCAAGTTAAATCAAACCATGGTTTATTTCATTTCTGATATTTTCTAAGGCACCTTTTTTTTTAATAATTAATTTGAATGTTGCATGGTTTTTGTCATAGGTTGAATGATTTCTTGAGTCATTTGAATCTTGGAGAGCGTATCATCAAGGGATCCCTAGAAGCTTATTCTTGTAAGAATATATGTGCTTGTGTTGAATTGTAAATCTTAGTTCTTCTGGTAAATATATTTCAGATTTCTTGAAATGTAAATTTCCATTATTTTTTTATGTTCCTCTAGGTAAACATACAGGAATAGATAAGAAACTATCTTTAAGCTTGGAGAACGAGGTAAGAATGTTTCAATCTATTTATGACATGTTTGCATATTTCTGACTTTTTGTCGTATGTCATTAAGAAACTCTTGAAACATTTTTTGGTAGTTTGTTCATTATTTCCATTAACAAATCTATTTTTAGAATCATGCTAATAATTGACAACCTTTCTGTCAATCTTAAAATTTTGCTGGTATTAACTGCACAAAAGAAGACAACCTACCTACAAAAAACCAGCCACAAAAAGGCCATCCAATTGTTAATAATAATAGAAAGACCATAATTACAAAAGTCTTTGTATCTAGTACACCACCAAGAAGCCAAGCAAAAACTCCTTGGTTTCGTTCCTTCCATGTTGTCCATAATACGGCCTTCACTGCACAACACCATAAAGCCTTAGCTTCCAGTATCCAATCGTCTGCCCTCTTAAGAAATAGCAAGCTGGTTTCTTGATGTTTGTCTATCAAGTATCAATATATCGGCTTCGTTTTTCTTCAGATTCTTGACTATCTTGGGAACTCATCTGATGCTGACTCGTCTTCACCGGATGAATTTTTATTGAGCAGATCGAGGTGATGAATGTCAACTCTGATATGATGTCCTAACTCCTAGGTGGTTATTGTATTACATGGTTATTTGACAAGTTTACATTCATGGCAGTCGAAAGACACTGATATATCTGGTTCTTACTCTCAATCACGTGTACCCGGATTATGACTTCAGGTATCTGCTATAATTATTGTGCACTATTTCATCCATGCCATTATCAATTTTAAAAGAACTATGACGGAGGATTATGGGTAATGCTACTGTCAGCTTATTTGGCGACATGGCAACCCACTTTATATTCCTCCCTTTTTAAAAAATTGAATTGGGAGTGTTGTCAAAAGGTTTGACAGACAGTTCAGTAAACTGTTGCTCTAGGAGCTGAGAGTTCAAGTCTCTCCATTTCCCGAAGTCTAATACTCTCAGTTAGTGCGTTGGTGCTGATTCTTTTGCATTATCTTTATTATACTGAAGCTTTTATGTAGTTTCATTGTGCTTCCATACTATGATATTTGCCTACATCTCTGTTGTATGCTAGTGCAATGAAAGCTCACCAGTTCTTCACAGAGGAGACCTGGGATAGTTTTAAGCAGATCTTTGACGCCTTTATGTTGGAAGCATCTAAGGTAAAATTTTTAGTCATATATGTTTGTGCTTACTCATGTGATGAGATGTCCATGTGGTGTGGAGATGTAATTATCTAACTACCGGACTACCCAAATATCAAATTTCTAGCATGTTTTTAGTGTTATCGAAGATTGTTGTTGTGTAATTAGCTTTTCTTTCCAATTCTCCATTTTCTCGAAGGTGGAGCTGAGTGCAATTTACTTGTGTTTCTATTAGTTCGGTTTCAAAAATTGGCAGGGCAGCCATGTATGTTCCGCATTTTACCATCGTATCCCTCTGGATTTGGATCAATTTATGTCTCTACTAATTTTTAGATTTCTATATCATAATATTTAACTATATGTCAGACTCCCAGTTCTCCAAAATATATATATATATATATATATATAACAATATGCCCTGATGAAGAACTCATTTGGAAAAATTTCCCGTTGATACATTTTTAACTCCTTGGATGGTTGATTGCAGGAATGGATTGAGAATAATGAGGGTGGTTCCTTGCTAGAGATGACATATAAGGCGCTTGATGAGGTATGTGTGGGTTTTTTTTTTAAGTAGCGGTACAGGTTTGTGTGTTTTAAAATTTTAAATGGATATAGGTTCCAGATGGGGTGATATTGGGCGTATTAGTGACACCTCACCATGCACATGCAGGTTGTAAAACTAGCAGAGTGTGAAATTTACAGTTACAACCCAAATTCTGATGCGGATCCCTCTATAGAGAGAGGAGCAATGTATGTGTTTTTTATCTATTTATTGTCTAAGATGATAGTTCAACATCTAGAATTGTAACCTTGGTATATTTGCGTGCTTCATCAGATGGTCCTTCAATTTCTTCTTCTATAATCGAAAGTTAAAGCGTGTTGTTAGCTTCCGCTTCTGGTGTTTAAGGTGCGTTAAGTTGCTTGCTCCAAGGCTTTCAACAAATCAACACCTATTATATTTATCATCACCTTGTGCTGTGGCAGTAATTTGGTAGCTGAGGGGTTCCATTTGGACGGGATAGGCTACGAGGAAGATGGAGATATCTTCGACAACATGGATATCTGAGACACATTACTGTAAGCATTTTGTGCATAAATGAAGACTTCTTTTATGCTAATTCTCGATTCCGTAAACTGAATCCATATGGTTTTGGTGTTGGGTCCATGCTTTCACTTGAAGCGTTATCATATGGTGGAATGACTTTTATTCTTGTATATAGGAATAAATTGTACAATCTACCCCTTAGATGTATTAACCTTAGAGAACCTGTAGAAGAGAACTATGAGCTGTGGTAGTATATTGTATAAGCAAAAATATGAATACAGTACGCGTTACTATCAGATCCATGATTCCTGTTGTTCCATACTTGTTTTTTATATGAAATTAAAGTACCTTATTTGTTCTTCACTTTTCTGAACCACATTGCTTTGTACAAAATATTCCATTTGTGGACCATTTTGTCATATAGATATATTCATGGATATGTAGCACTTTTTACCAAACCACAATATCGAATTAAAATGGTGTGCATTCTGTACTTGTTTGTTGTGTTGTGCCCGAAAATCTTGTAAACTTGGGAAAAAAGTGAAATATTGGTCTATAAAATAATATTTCTCCCAGCAATTGTTATCTCTCACTGCTTTTAATTATTTGGACTTTTGTACTTTCTCTTTTCAAATTTCCTATTTTATAAGCAATGATAAGATTCTCCCTTCCCTTGCATCTGTTTTTGACACATGCCCTTTCTCAATCTCCCTCTCTCAACCCATTTTCTATTATATTTTGAGTTGTAAATTGGAGTTCTATACAAATTATAACTCGGGTGTATTTATTTTTAGTTTTCTGTTTTTAATAATTATGCTCTATATATATATACGTCTTTTTTTGTTTTCAAAATTTAGCCTATATTTAGAAAATGTTGATAAAAATTTTAACAAAACAAAAGAACACATAGGTTGGGAAACAAGACCCTAAATTTCTAATTTGATCGCACATAGTATTGATCCTTGATTTGCTTAGGCTTAAATTTCTGATTTGATAGCATAGCTTTTATTTTTTATTTTTTAACTAGGGCATGAAAGCTACAATTAAAATAACTTTGATTACACTATTTTTTTTTTTTTTAAGAATATAAAGCACAAACAATTTGAAGAGTGAAAAAGTTTTCTTGTCTATTAAGGTATCAAAGTCATAAAATTTAAAAAAGAATAATGAAATGAAGCTGTAAATAGTGTCATATGATTCATGCTTGATTTGCTGTGTTACATTACATTATGGAATGGAACCAAATAAAGTTGAAAAACATAAAACCAAAACAAAGGGTTTGGAAATATAGAGTGAAGCACGTCCATGTGCCTAAGCAAATGGCAATGGCAATCTTGTCCATGAGCTATTGGCTGATCCATCACTTAATATTTAAACAAAACCCCAAAAAAGTGCCACTTGTTTAGCGAAATTGGGAAACCCCCCTATTATTTTTTTAATACTTTTATATGACAATCATATCCTTAATTTTGCCCCACTAATTATCTTTTCAACATTCAATTATGGAAAGAAGATATACATCCAAATTAGCTGCCAGCTTTTGTGGATTGGAAACTTTTAAAACTTTACTAGTGTTTTTGTAACCTTCTCATTAAGATGAGCTCTAGGATGTGAAACGCTGAATTAGGATTATGGTGTGATAATTCACATGTGGAGTAATTCGACCGACGATAATTGTGTTAAGGACAACAGTACCTCAAGTTTCCTCGCAATTGTATGATATTGTCTGTTTTCGACATAACCCCTCACAACTTTGATTACATCATTTGAGGCTCACTACATCTAGATTTAGACTTTGCTCTTTTGGTTTCAAACAAAAGATCTCGTACCTATGGAAATAATTGTCACCTCTTATATATCATGAATCACTCCCTTTCTAACAAGTGGTGGTGGGGATTCGAACTTATAACCTCTTGATTAGAGAAATGTGTCAATTACTGCTAAGTTGAACTTATGTTGGCAATTTTTAAACTTTTTATATAGATCGGTGAAATTTTCAATTCTAAGTAGATGACTACAAATCATGGAATAGTTTGTAGTTGGTCATTAGGCTTTTGAGATTCTAATTATTTAGACTCATAAACTTTGAATGTTTTGTTCGTCTATTTAGTTCAAGTACATTATTATTATATTAAACATGCATGTTAACGACCTTTCAAGTTATGCCTAATAAGTTCTTAGCTTAAAAATACTTAAAATATGCTTGTCACGTAATCTTTAAATAAATACATTTACCATGACACGAAAACATGAAAATTAATTGAGTTTTACAAAATTAAATTTTAATTCAATAATTTTTTCTTAATGAAATGAAAATTAGATTCACTTAGTCGAAAAAATATGTAGCCATAAAATATGACTTATCTATAAACTTAAAAATTAGTGTTAAAACAACTATATCTAAGTTCTAATTAGTATATATTTGTTTATATCTCAATCTGAGAAGTTATGACTTTGATTCCAAACACACATGTTATATTAAAATAATAATATAGTGAGGCTAAATTCGTAATTTGACGTACTTCTCTTTGATGACCAGCGGCTGATCATTATCGTCACAGTAGCCAAGATTATAAATAGCACGCTTTTTGCTGAATCAAATCAACTTCCAAACACACACACCATGGTGCACACGGCTTCTTCTGCTCCTCTCTGCTCCTTCCATTTCCGCAGTCCGTCTTCTTGGCGGCGAAGGCCAGCGGCGGACCACCGCAGAGCGCCGAGATGCCACAGCGGCGTCAGCGACGATGAAGGTCTCAGGCCTGTGACTGTGTGTAATATCGATCGGCGATCTCTTTATAGTTCATTAATGCATAATGTTCTGTTTTGTGCGTTCTGCAGAAAACCAGAAGGACATCGTGGAGGCGAACTTGACGGTGTTGAGAGAGAGAATGGAGGATTTGAGGAAGAAGGAGCGGCGGATTCCGGCGAGTGGCGGAAGAATCGAATTCGATAATTGCTGGAGCTACATGTCGAGGAGCGATGCGAAATTGGATCGCGATTGTGAGCGGAAGATGGTGAAGAATTTTGCCCTAATTTCAGAGTGCTTGGAGGTGATTTCTATGGCTGGTGGTGCAGTTGGACTCGTTCTTGTTGGTGGATCTTTAGGCATCTGTTTGGTTTCTCTCCTGATTCGTCATCTAAGTAATTGATTTGAAGTAACAAGTAAGTAAACTTAGAAAAAAATTTGGTAGTGATTTTCAAAAACTTAAAAAAAGTTGATGAATCCAAATTCCAAAGTTCCGTGGTCTGAATTTCGGTGAGGACGTATTTTTATCCGCTGAAAATTTCAAATATTATAGAAATAGAGACCAGTGAAAATACGCGTCAATTGAAAATGTGTAGGCAAAATAAATAAATCGAAGAAAAAACTTGAAAAACTTAATTAAGTTAATCTTGATAAGTCTACGGTAGATTTTGAGTTTTGCAATAAAAATAACAAATCGCGTTCAAATTGTGGATTTATGTACCATGGTTTGTAATAATAACAATATATTTTGAACTTGATAGTATTATGATGTTATTAATTTTTTTAAAACAATTATAATGTTATTAATTAAAGGCATTTGGTATATGATATTTAATTTTAATTAGGGTAGAAATTCAAATATATGACTTCTAGTTTTAGAATAGATGCATGATGCAATAACTAGTTATTTTATATGAAATTAGAGTTTGCTCTATGGATCGATATTTGAGGATGTTTCTTACTTTTATTAGTTGAACTTGGTTGAACCATGCTCCCGAGCTAGTTTAATAACTCTTTCTCCTTTTAACTTTTTGTTTTTAGAAAACAAGTTCTTTTTTTAACAATATTTTTAGTATATTTTTAAAATTGTAACTATATTAAAAGTAATAGTTATCAACCAAATAATTAAAAATAGAATTGTTATTTTATTTTATTTGTTTGAATAATGAGTTCTGAACTTAATCTATAATATATTAAAAAGAGGTTAAGCAGGGAATTTTTTATTTTTCCTTTTGCCACACATTGTCGTGTTAATAATTTTATTTGAATATATTAAGAATTAATTTAGATTTAATTCATTGAGTGCAATTTTCAAAATAATTTAGAGAAAGCTAGGTAAGAGATTTTATGGATGTTTTATTTTAATGAGTATTTATCTTTTTTTTTTTAATTTTATCAAGGAGTATTTATCTTTTACTGTATTGATTAACAATTAATTTTAAAATAGTTTAGGACTAGAGAATGTCTTTATTGATGTTTTTTTAAATGATTATATATTTTAATATAAATATAAATGTTCTATTTACTAAAGAACATATAAATTAGTTGGCTAATTGCACAAATAGCAAGTGTTTTGACTTTTTTTATTTTTATTTTTCAAGAACCGTTATTAATAATGTTTCAAACTTTCAAGAATTGTTAAATTCTATCCAATAAAATATTGAACTACAACAGCCATTAGAAAAAGATACAAAATATTACAAAATATTACGCAAATCGGTTATTACCTTGTTATGTGACGGATCCTCAAAGTATACCACATATATAAACCACAAGCTGCACAACCATACATAAATTTTCATGATTGTCATATTTTGTTACTTAAACTTTAAATAATTTGAATATGTCTATTCAGATTGTTTCCATACATTTTTAGAATCGGATGCAAGAGACCTACAAAATAAGGATGAACACTCAAATGCACAAATTAGTAGAGATCTGAACTATTTACGTGTAGAATTTGCGATTAGATTCGTGTACACCTAAAGGTTTACTTCTAGTATTTAAGTGTCATACATTTAGTAGAAAACAGTAAGAATCTAACAATAGTGGTGAGCGGTCAGTTGAATGACTGTTTTCCTTGATTAAGTTATTTTCGGTGAGTTGAAGAACTGTTTTCCTTGATTAAGTTATTTTCAACCTTTAATTTGTCGATAGGTAGACCCTTAAGATTAAGCTATTAGTCTACATTTGTGTTTGGAAGTCTCTTAATTTCGTTAATCGCAAGACTTCTTGAGACACATGGCATGCCATTACTTGCACTCAAACACAAATTTTCAAAATTTACTTTGTTGGTAGTTATTTTTTTTTATAAAATTTAATAAAAAACTGAAAAATGGATAAATTGATATTGCCAACGAACCTAGTTCAACCATAATTGACATATACCTCAAATCATGAAGTTGTGAGTTCGATCCCCACTCCACGTGTTGTACTAAAAAAAGAAAAATATATAATACGTTAAATATGACCATGATTTAATAGCTTACTTAAAGAAATGATAGTTCTGATTTTGAATCACTGCCCTATATTTTAATATACGAACTAATTTTATATTAAAAATTATTTTAGATACAAAAATAAAATATTCTGGAGTAAAACAAACTTACAATGAAAAAAAAACTCGTATATTGCAACTCGATCTTAAAGCGGCGTCGTTTTATGGTTTAACGACCAAGGAATATCAAACTTGCCGATAAGAGCATTTGCCTCCATCTGGTGGGCTCTGCTCCGGCTCCGAGCAGTGTCGCCGTTCGCCGATTCACGGAGATTTGCAGCGAAGCCATGGAAGACACTTTCGATAAAGCCACAGCGGCAGCTGAAGAGCTATATCAAATCAGAGACACCTACTTTCCTGTAAATCCCGATGACAAAATTTCCAAACTGCGAGAGTTATCGGATCTTGCTATCAAGATCCTCGATTCCATTCCTCCAGGTGGATTCTGCTTTCTTTATCATACGCTGTTCATTTCAGCTTCTTCGAGTTTGCCTATTGCTTAATAGCTCGACTTGGGATTTAATCTTCTTGTTTGGTATTCGAGAAAACGTTGGGAAAAGAGTAACGGAAATGAAACTTGGGATTGCGCTTGCGTTGATGTTTGAGTCCTGAATATTTTGGACTTTTGGCAGATTCTTTGTGTAAAAATATTTTTTCATTAGCTATTGGAAGTTACTATACCATTGTTTGTTGTCTTTGGGGTTACTTAGTGAGGCTTAGGCTTGGTAAAAACTGTGAGTGCGACTTCTGGGAGTTGGAAGTTACTATACCATGGTTTATGGAATTGACGAACACATGGGTGTGTTGAGAATGCGGGGTTTTATGAGATCTGGCAATTGTGCTCGTCTTAATTGCTTTGCAATTATAAAACTACACAAAACCAGCATCTATAACCGCGACGGCCGACAAGTATAATTTGACACTAGCTCCTAAGAAAGTGCATTCCATGAAATCGAGTTGGTTTATTTTGATAGCCTGAATCGAAGCTATTTAGCTTTACTTCCCCATAACTGGAGGCGAGGCCTGGACTTGGGAGACATTAGATTTTTGGTATTAAACTCACTCGGAGGTTCCACGAACCTCTTAGTAGGTGTTACCAAGAGATCACATGCCCTTGTTAAGAGGGCTGTCCCTTTTGAAACAATAACATGTGACTTGTTTTCTTTCTTCTTTTTCCACCATGATGTAACCCCTTATGCTGCGGAGGGCACCGAACTTCCTTACTTTTTTGTTTGTTCCTGTAGGACCTGTACTTTAAATTGTGAGACTAGTTATTTTATTTCACGATCTTTTAGGAGGGTTTTATATACATTACCTTGGATAAAAATCTTGTTCTAGCTAGAAATTTACATTCCTTACTAGTTAATTTCTTCTGCAGAACAAAGGAAATCACCTTTGCAGCGTGCTATGTACGAATACCTAAGAGGAAAAATGTTGGATGTATTTCCAGAATATAGAAAAGAAGCAGAGGATCATCTCTCAAAAGCTGTAAGCATCCAAAATCATAAAGATTTTTGTAGTTTGTATGCTTTGTTTTAAGTAATAATTTGATTGTTCAACTCCAGGTTAAGTTGAATCCATCTCTTGCCGACGCCTGGCTGTGTTTAGGTAACTGCATTTGGAAAAAAGGAGATCTATCTTCAGCAAAGAACTGCTTTACTTTAGCCTTAAACAAGGTTCCAACTGACAGTGCATTTCCTTGGTTTCTTTTCATCTTGTAACCTCTCTTCACTGGAGTTAATTACATTCAGATGTGATACTTTTTCTATTGCAGCGCCCCGAGAAAAAATTACTTTGTCAGTTATCAATGCTTGAAAGGAAAATTGCTCAAGGTAAGTGTTTTGATTCTTCATCAACTTCTTTCATTAATTGTAACCGTTAACTGTAGAGTACCCTGTCAATTTCTCAAAAATTGACTACTTTGTCAGTTATCAATGCTTGTAAGGAAAGTTGCTCAAGGTAAGTGTTTTGATTCTTCATCAACTTCTTTCATTAATTGTAACCGTTAACTGTAGAGTACCCTGTACATTTCTCAAAAATTGTCCTGGGGATAATTTTTTCCTCGTAAAAGATATATTTTTGTATGGACGAGGAAGATTTCTCACAAGGAAGGAAAAAGTTCATAATGTGCATGCTTTCACACAGCTTGTCTGTTACTTTCAAGAGAGAATCGGTTGATCCAAAAATCCTTTGGACATTGAAGTTTAAACCACTATTCGCTGATATTAGCTCATCTTGGACATTTTTATATATTTATTATTATATTTTTTTTATGTATCTCATGTTATAAGAGTTAGCAAAACAAGCCATCTTTAGACCATACAATGTTATAGACCCAGTTTGGTTTGCCCTCTGAATAAATAGAAAATTTGGCTCACTGTCATGTCATTTTTGTTACAGTTTCTGATTGACCACTATAATGAACATATATGTCCCTCATCTATTCATCCTAAATTTTATTCCGTCTAGATACTGAGAATGAGGCAAAACTTGTAGAGGAGAGTATTCAACATGCAAGAGAAGCAGTTACTTTGGATGTTAAAGATGGAAACTCTTGGTGTAAGATCGCACATTAAAGAATGCCAAAGCATTTTGTTTATTTTTAATTACTATTTGTATATGTTTCCCTCGTTATGCCATATCTCTGTTACCCTTCTCTGTGGTTAACTTATTTGTACACCTTCTATAATAATTTGGGTAATTTTCTTACACCGTGCTCTGAACTGAAATGTTTCTGAATGGTGCATCTTCATTTCTTGATGTTTGTACTGAGTACCATCTTCCTTTATCTTCCTTTATCTTCCAGCTTGCTCTTGGAATCTTCCATACCATGTTCGCACTAATTTGTCTTGCAGATAATCTAGGAAATGCATGCCTTACAAGTTTTTTTGTCACTGGAGCTTGGGATCACAATAAACTTCTGCAATCTCTGAAGGCATATCAAAATGCTGTAAGTGTCTATCGTAACAGTTGTGCCCACGTTTCATTGTGAATTTCAACAACTTCATTTATGAAATGGGTATAATTCGACTCTTTGTTGAGCTTCAGGTTTATTTTACAGTTCTAAAATTTGCTAATTTTTAATAATATTTTACAGGAAAAAGATGAAAAAATGATGTCAAATCCAGACTTATATTTCAATTGTGCAACTGTAAGTTGAATTTTCCTTCCTTTCAATTTGAATTGATCTCTCATGTGATTGCTTGCTTTCTATAAATTTATGAAGTAGTTAAGTTTAAAAGCTTCTTAAAATGTATAATATTCTAATTATTCTGGTCATTGACATGAAATCAATGGATGGAATTTGTTCAGCTAGACAAAGAGTAATGTAATGGACAAAAAATGATCATGAAACAACCTCTTTTTTTTTTGGCTAGATGCTACCTTTTGTAAATCTCACTTCTACATATCGTTGACGAAACAAATTCAGTGAGTAACTTCTGTGAATCCTCCATAATTTTAACACGTTTTTCTTTTAGGTTAACAAATATCTGGAGAACTATGAGAGGGCCCTAAGTGGATTTGAGGCTGCTGCTTTGAAGGATCCTAGTCTTAGTGCTACCAAGGAGGTCCAGAAGATGGTGAATCTTCTTGACAAATTGGAGAACATGTTGAGGGTACACTCACATCTTTGCCAATGAGTACAAGACAAATATTGCACGTCTCTTGACTTAGTGTTGATTTTTTTACTAGCTTTTATTGTTTTGAAACACATACGTACTTGCACATTGCTGTTTATTGTATTTCTGTACCTTGATTTGTGGCCTGGTTCTAAATCTATTGTGATTGGCGGACGTAGAAATAGGAAGTGGCTTTCCATGAA
>NW_019104556.1:577424-646152 GCF_001995035.1 Momordica charantia | reverse complement strand
TTCAAAAGACAAAGAAAGAAATGCAACCTAAGATAACTCAAAGATCCTCTCCTTGTGGAAGATTTGCCCATTTCATTCCATCCAAAGCTCCCACTAAATAGCAAAAGTTGCTTTGATTGATTGATCCTCAGTCGTTTACTCGACAGACCCATCAAAGTATAAGTCTTTAATTGATAGGAAGAGACATGTGAAGATGAAACCTGTTGCAAATTCTCTACCACTACCTGATGCTAGAGTAAGCACAGGCCAAAAGGAGACCATATCCATCTTCCCTACTATCCTTACCAAGAGTGAACCAAGAAGGGGAAAAGGAGACCTTGAATTAAAGTCTGTTTTTCATTAGGTTCATGCATGATTTTTCTTTTCCATCTGAAAAATACAAGGCTTGCATTGTATTTCTCAATCACTACGTCTTCCATTTTTTAGAAAAATATGAAAAAAACAAAATGATAAATGTTTTTTTTCTTTTTATGAGAAACATCATATTATTGGAAAATAAGTATACAAAAGCCAGTAGCCATACCATATCTATAAAACCCAAAGGAGACAACATAATTAATGATTTCCTAAAACATAGCATACCGATGGTTTTCATATCATTTTCTTGTAGGCACATGCTAAAACCCGAAGAGTTACATCATTGGCGTCATCAGTGGATATTGTCAGTTGTAAGTTACCAGACCTTTTGCATATCAATCTTCTGAATTCATTTGCAATTTGCTAATCATCAAATTTTGTCTTTTTTTTTCCTCTCTTGTTAAATGAAGTTTTTACTGATTGTTACATTTTGTTTTAACTTTTCAAGCGAATTCCTCATACAAGAGAGCCACGGTAGATCTTCTGTCAGAGGGTCTGAACAAAACAGTTGCCGTAATTGGAAAGGTGCTGTTCTTCATCAAGCACGACAGTCTTGCACCACTGTGAGTTTCCATATCTGGTTCGCCCGGAGACCGATTTCCATCTTACCTATTTAATCCAGTCACTTTTTAGTGCTCATGTTTTGGCTACTATAGCAGCGACACTATTTTTTTTCCCTTCTCCTCAGAACTTTATTTATTAATTTATTTTATTTTGTAGTCTACACTGTGTTTGTGTACTCTTAGTCGGGCTTGTGGCCTTGAAAAAAAAACAGGAAAATATTTGTTCATATTCTACACTACAAGTTGCATCATTTTCTCTATTCTGGCATTAGTGTCTCTTACTAAGATGTCTCACGTAACTTCATTGTTTACTTCGCAGATATTATTTGGTGTGTGATTCAAACCAAACATGCTTTGTTTTATCTTTGTATGGTATGCGGAATGATACGGTAAGATAGCGATGTTTTTGCCAGGAAAAAGGGAAAACTACTGTTTCTTTTTTGCCTCTTTTTCGTTCACTTTTATAGTCTAATGAGCTATAGTTGAAAGGTTTTCATCTGATATTTAACTCAGTCTTTGGTGAATGATTACACTCTAGTGATATTCCTTCCTATTGTTAAGTATATATAAAAAAATGTTGTCTCACAGGTCAAGGAAGGAGATCAGATAACGCTATTGGAGCCCTATTATCGCAACTTCGATTTTTCTTGGAAGGGAAAGGTACTTATCTCAACTATTAAAATTTTATGTTTCTGTCTAAACAAGCAAATTAACTCAAATGCTTCAGAGTTAAGTTATCATATCAGTTGGGTCTCATGGCATGTTTAATAACATTGCAAATAACTATAACAAAAACAACTAGTCATTGTAGATTTGTCCACAAAATAACAGGAAAATGAGTACCTTATATGAGTTTGTTTGGATTATGTTGAACCAGCATTACCGGTTCAAATCAATCCGTGTCGATTTCTTAGAACAAGTTCTCATCAACGGAAAAGCTCCACCTCCTCACCAAGCGGTCCAGACGTCGATATATGCCCAACATAAACCTTCTTAGTTGACTGCCTCTTCCATGTCTTGGATGGTCATCTGTGTGTTAACTGTAAATAGATTTGGAATGTGAATGAAAGATCTGTGGAAATTTTGGACAATCAGCACCAAGAGGAATCAGAAGAAAACTCATGCATGGGAGTTTGCAGTTTGTTGTTGAACTTGCTGGGTGTTGTACTTTGAATCTATTTATTGGGTGATGTATTTGATATTGTTTTTTCCCCTATAAAAATTACAGTCCTAGAATTGTAAATTTCTCACCAAAATGGTTTTGTATAGAGTGCCAATATTGCTAACGTTCATGAACAGTCTTCTATTATTATTATTATTATTATTTTTTAAAGGATGAATCAGAATGAGGAAAGACTGAATCTCAATGGATCATGGCATGGAAAAAAATAGTTGAAAAATAGTTGAGTTATGTTTAAGTTAGAAATAAGAATTGATTTTTTTTTAATGTAATTTCTAAAAGTAGGGTAAAAATAACTTACTTTCAGAAGCATCATGGTTCAAATATTCATTTGTACCAATATTTTTTTTTGAAAGAGAGACATTAGTTTTTGGTCCTTTTAAAATTTATTTGAAAGTTTTTTATTTAACACTTGAATATGAATTATTTAAAATTTTCTTAATTTTTGAGTGAATAATGTCTAATATGTCCATCTTGTCCGTGATATGATATTAATTGACAATAAGTTCCTGACTTAAATTTTACCAATAAATACTGAGTCTATTAAAAGTTGATTTTTCTAAAGAAATTTATTAAAAATTGAGGCATTAATATAAAACATTCAAAACTTTATAAACTCAAAATAAAAAAAATAAACTTAAATAAATGTTAGTTAAGAGACGAAAAGTATATTTTGAACAAATAATTATTATTTTTTAAATATTATTTTAGTCCATGTACTCCCAATTTTGATTCGTTGTGATCTATATATTTTTTAAATTTTTATTGAGATCATTTGTCACTACATTTTCAAAATTTCTATAGTCAATATACTTCAAAGAGATGGCTATTTTAGTTATTATTTGCAAAATTTTAACACAAAATTTATATACAATAAAATTTTTTAATACAAATATATGGCTACATTTCAAAAAATGTAATCGATGCAATGTCATGATAAAATTTTCATCGAAATATATGAGATAAAAATTAAAATGAATAGATAAAAATAATATAATTTAAAAAATATATATTAAAATAAATAAAAGTTAAAAATATAGATACTAAAATAAATATTTTAAAAATATACGGAATTCTGTTCAAAATCCATCGTGAAAAAAGAAAAAGAAGGAAACGGCGGGCGCTTGATGGCGGTGGGGCGCGTAGAAGCGCGTATAGCGTGAGCGCATGTCACTATAAAAAGGACTTCTGCTCCCCAATTTCAACATCAAGTAGAGGTTTCTGGAAAATTGAAGTCGACAGAAAGTCAAAGAAAAGCCCTAATCTTCCTTCCGGTCTCCTTTGGATTCAGGTATTGTTGCTATCCCTAATCGTACTTTGATCATCAGGCGTAGCGATTGTTTTCTGTTATTCTTCCTTTTTAGGTTTTCTTTCTCCTTCTTAAGATCGCTAGATCTGAGTTTTAAGGTTGGTTGATGTGTGTTCGTCTGATTTGTTTATTACCTACTTGCGAGTAATCTTGTGTTATGGATCTCGTGTTATTTTCTCTTCCGAACAAAACTCCTTTTGGCTAGGGTTCTGGGTTTCTTTATCTCATGGGTTTACGTGAATTTTGCTGTTATTATCGCAAATACCTTCCTAGCGGACAAGTTGAAATTAATGATTCTGTAAATTTTTACATGATATGGACGTTTTCTTAGTGTCGTAATCATCACCACGGAACTTTCGTTTTTTTTTTTTGTTGAATGTATGGTGGTAAATTCTTGTCAAAATAATGAAATTATATGATGCTTTGGGTGTGAAGCAGGCCTTTTCTTTCAACTTATTCTTTAGGTTTATGGATGATCAAAGAGGTTTATGAGAAATACTGCTTTTTAGTAAAGGACTGATTGGTTGAATATTCATTATTAGAACAAGGTAGTTTTCATATGGGCATGTACAGCTTGTGTTATAATCTGTGAAACATCATCAAGGTGGGTTTGTTTTCTCAAGTATTTTCAATTTCTAAAATTTAGGATTCGTCCTAGTTGATGATCTGTCTATTTATCTGTGCGTTGAGGAGGCCTGAAGTTGGCTGTGGGGAGCTGAACACTTGTCCAGAAAGCTGTACTTACTTGCTGCAGATAAGGTAAGAAAGTGAACTACTTTTGGAAGAACTTTCTGCTAGTGAACTATTGAGATTCGTCAATTTTCCTGATTCTACCTCTGTAAAGTTGTATGCATCCTTGATCACATTTAAGTCTATCTCCTGCAGATTTATGCATTTTGATATTCTAGCAGTAGTGAGAAGTTGAACATGGATTTATGTTGAATCTTATTATGGTTTTAAGTGTGCATGTTTTCTCTTCTTGAAAAGGAAATCCCCAGGGCAAGTTCTTGATTAATTGTTATACTGAATTTTATAGCATATACGGTTTTTTGTTTAGTTTAACAAGGGATCTATGGAAAAGAGAAATTTTTTGTTCTAGCTCGGTAGATGAAGGGTTGCTCCTGTCAAGTTATTTTGATTATATTTATCACAAGTTTCATCTATCTCAATTATAAATTTTTCTGTGCAGCATGTTACATGTGTTTTTATGTAGCATGAGAAAGCAGATGCAATTAAAGTGCTTATTTTGATGGAAAGCTAACATTGTTTTTTCTCTTTTGTGAGATGCACTTCCGGTCATCATCATACCAAAATGCAGGTATTGAGCTGGTTTTTATATCTAAATGGACACCAAAAAATTCATCCAATTGGTTGAGGAGAAGAAAAAGAGAGCTTTGGAGAAGAAGGAAGCCCCATTGAAATGGGAACAGAAACTTGAAGCTGCTGCCAAGGCAAAGGCTGATGCTGAAGCCAAAGCGAGGAAGCTCAAGGCTGCCAAGCATAAAAGAAGATCAGTATCAGATTCTGATACTGATACAGAAAGTGATAGCCATGATGGACGGCGAGCAGGTAAGCGAAGTCACAAGAAGCACAGGAAACATTACCACTCTGATTCAAGTGACAGTGAGAAGAGAAAGGATAGAAAATCTAAGCGAAAATCAAAACGACGTCACTCATCCCTTGATGATAGCACCGATGAATTTGACAGCCACTCTGAAGAAGATAGGAGGAAGAAGAGACACCATAGAAGACATGCGCATGATGGGTCAAGTTCTGATGAAGATTACTCCAGTTCTTCTGGTGATGATGAGTCAATGAAAAGAAATCATTCCAGGCGGCACAGACATCATAGGAGAACGGACTATACATCAGATGATTCTAGCAGCACTGAGGATAATACTTCTTTGCAAAGGAAAAGACGTTTAAGGCACCACAAGCACCGCCATCGACATGAGCGGTCGCATCGATCATGTAGTGTCGATTCATTAGATTGTAATTACGGCAGGCATGCTTCCAATGATAACCATGATGAATCAGCACTTCAATCTAGGCACAAGAGATGTAACCACCATCACAAACATCGACACCATCACACAGGTGAGGAGAAGAAGCATTTGTCCAATGGTTCGAGCAACGAAAAACATGTGGAGAATGAACCTGATGTGAGCAATATTTGCCATGATCGTGCTAAGGATTAGATGTTGTTGATGGAAGTGATTCTTACGGATATTGGTTGATGGGTGCAGCTGCTTTTTCGTTTTTATGTGAATTGTTTCAGATTCATTGTTAGGACAAATGCTGCTGATGATTTAGGCCTCCCCATCTATGTCACTTGTTGCTACTCCATTCTTAAAACTTATACCTTTCGCTCAAGGGATCTTATTGGCCAAAGTTGAAAACTTTTCTTGTTTTTTAGTTGGTTGGATTACTTCAAGAATGCAAATACTGTTTCCAGATTATGTGGTTGAGCATTTTATGCATATACTGAGAGTTCGTCACAAACAACACTAACATTTAGCTTGAATGTTAGCTCTGATGAAAGAACTGTTATCCAAGTCTAATTAATGTGTAGAATATCTTTAACGCTTATAATTCCTGCTTCAAATATCCTGGAAATTGACACGAATTTTGCCTATTCTATTCATTTTGTACCATACATTAATGCATAATCAAACTCAATAGTATTGGTACCTATCTCCAACTATCCTAAATATCAAATATTAAAATATATATTTAGCCTGCAATTACCAGGAATATGATAGCTTGAGATTTATAGGTTTAATAGAAAGCTGAGCTGCCCCCTCAGAGTCAACCTTCAACTATCCTATCCTATTCCTATTGATTTCCCCCAGAAACATTATCCAACTTGGAGTTATCATAGTATCACGAATATGAAGCTTTTCGACTGTAAATCTAAATTATTGGAACATCAAATATGCAAAAAGTTCCAAGAAGTTTCTAACCGTACATATGAATGTGATGTCCTCCAAATTAGAACAGATGGAACTGGGAGGTGGGAACCCTATAAGTTAGCCGCTTCAATCCTGAAAAATATGGACATAAAGTGCAGATCTTCTAGCCCCCAATAATTATTTATCTTGTAATCCAAGCTGAGATGCTTAATCTCAGCCAGGGGAGAAAAAAAATGAATACATTCTATCAAATTGATGATACAACAGTACTATTCTCTGTTTGCTTGTTCAAAAGTTCTTAAGTATCTTCTCACTAGAGACTCCATCTGCTACAAGAATTGACGTAATTTCCTGCAAACAGAAAAAAAGAGTGAAAAATGAAGCACTTGCTAATGACTTGTTATGAATTATTTTCTCAACTGAATGGTTCCACGAAGTCACTCATTAACAATTAATGGCAGATGCAGTTACCACGAAATCATACCAAATAAGCCGAACAAATGGTGATTTCAATAATCTAGTGCCTGAGTTATCAATTCTTATGCAGCGCACTACAAATAGCATGCATCAGGATAGCCTTGACATCACTCTTTCTAGCAGTAATTCAGATTCATAATGTTCTATGGGTTAATGAGCGAAAAAGGATTCACTTGACAAATTGTGATCAAAAGACAATATAGATGCACTTGTAAGGATGCCAGTGCGTCTAACTTTTTCAGATTGTGATGAGCATCATAAGTTATAATTCTTGGACAAATAATGTGGGCAGGGATTTCTAGCACAATCCAGAGATAATAGAGAACTAAAAAACATGTGGGCTAGATGAGTGGTTAGAAATGGAGGAAATTTTTAACATATTATTTTATTAATCTGCTTTTCTTTACCTTACCCCCTCAAAAATGACAAGCATGTTCATAGTTGATGCTTCCTCTATAAAAATAAAAGAATAAGAGACAAAAAGATATTGTTGATGCTGCAAACTTGCGATGGAACTCCCAAGTGTAGAACACATTGAAGCACTTCAATATTTTAAGACGGAAATTGAGATTAATTTGTTGACCATATCTATGTGACATGTCATAAACTATTAACTAAATAGTTGCAAAATGGTCCTCAATAGTTTCTATACAATATGCAAGCACTCTAATAATTGGTGGATAAACAGTTCGGCAAATGAAACAGAAACTACCTCAGCCATCTGTTTCTGACCACATAGTATAACACCAGTAGTAAGAGGGTCATAAACTTTCTTTGCTCTAGTGAAGGCAGCCTGTAAGTACAAGATAATTTGAGCCTATTGTCACAAAGCTCCTACAATATCAATAAAAGTAAGAAAGGGGAGAGTGAAAGAGAGACGTCTACAGTCAGCCCTACCTGGACAAAGCCAGTTTCACCAGCCCAATTATTCTCTGGTTGTGATAGTACAGGGAAAACCTTAACACCAGAAGATTCCCATTCTTCAAATCTATCCTATAAAAGAAAAAAACAAATTAGTTTCATAGATTTTGTCCTGTGGATGGCAAGTCTGCAATGCAACAAGCAAAACTAACTAGACCTGATAAGCCATTCTCTTCAGGTTTCTTGCCCCATAATATAGCCTCACATCAGACCTCTTACTGGCACTGAAGCCCGACTCAATTAGAGATCGTATTGGACTACACAAAAAAGACAAGTACATAGTCAGAACAGCAAAGAAAATGGAAAGATTGTAAATAAACTGAAGTTATCTCTATTGTGTAGGGGCCAAATTTGCTCAGAATAAAATATGCTAAATTCTATGGCTGCGAGAAAACCGAACCCATTTAGCAGCAAAAGAATAACACTCCCATGTGTACATGTGTGTCCGTGTACGTAAAAACATTCAAGTATATAATCTCTAATCAAGAAGGCAGTCAGATATATGTGGGCCAACACCACTAAAATAAATTGTGAAATAAGAGAAGCAGATCATGGCAGCAGTAGAGGGAATAGTTTGATATGAATCCGGTATAAATCAAATCAAATGAAACGCCAGACCTATAACCCTCATACACTATAGCTAAGGAACGGACCATGAGGGATCTACTGGGCCTACAAAGCAAATGAAAAACTAAACCTATAACCATCACATCCAATTATCTTTAATGAAATAAGCCGCCAATTCAGAAAATATGGTATTGTAATGTCCTTCCCAGAAAGTATACACAAAATATGAGCAGTTGTGGCCTCAAGGTCATTTAGTAAATACAAAGAAACATTATTCATGTGACAAAAGGATGCTTCAACAACTTTTGGTTTGCTCAAAAGGATGCCTACATTTCTAGGATTACAATATTAATCTTGACCTCATCTTAAACATATACTCCCCTTTTACAAGAGACTCCACTTTGAATTAGAGTCTTTAAGCAGTCTGCTATATGGAATCGAGATTCCATTAGCGAGGAAGGCAAAGAAAGATTTACATGTAAAATTTCCTGGCTGGAATGTAGGTTTTTCAATAGTTCCTGAAAGGTCTCTAGTCATTTATCCCTTGTTTTAACTATGGGAACGAGAGTCTGATTTGAATCATAAGATGGTATAACATGGTGATATTTTTTTAGTGTTTATCATAATCTGCCAAATTTCTCCAATCTTACTTGCAGTTTTCGTATACATTATCTGCTGTTAGACACTTTAGACATTAAGAAAATGCAAACATGAACTGCTCCCATTTTTTACCTGATCGACATCTGAATTCCATGCAAAGTAAATACAATTACGAAGTGCGACTCTTAGGTTGTTCATCTTAAACCTGTCCTACTCTGAACTTAACAAGCCATTTAACGGACCACTTTTGGCTCTTCGCTTTCTATTTTTCTGCACTAGGAGCTGAAGCTGAAAGAAACAACTTCAATATATAACCTTGCTGTACTGAAAAACATTGATCGCGAAAAATGGAGGTTTAAAATCCCCTGATTCTAATTCATTATTATTTGTTCAAGACGAGATAGCCACAAGTTTGAAGAAATTAGAAGAAAATTAACACATCATTTACAAGAAGAAAGTAAAGCATCCTGTAATAAATTAAGTAAAAGAATGAGAATAAACTTCCGCAACAAGAACAAGCGGCGTACCTGATTCCAGATCCAGTGGCAAAAATCAAAACGGTAGGGTAATCTTTGGGCGGCTCGATTTGATCGACATCGAAGCCCTTCCCCATGACCTGACTAAGTTGCACGACATCTCCTTTTTTCAAGCCACAGAGAAGCTCAGCGATCGAGCCCTCCACGCTCTTCACCAGGAACTGGAACACGCCTTCCGCATAGGCGAGCGAGGGAGGAGACGCAATAGCAAGAAAGGTCGGTTTGTCGACGTCCGGGACACGGAGCTGCAGGTACTGACCAGCACGCGTGTGAGAAACGGCGAGCTCCGGCGCATCGGACACGTCTATGGAAACGTGGAAGAGCGACTCGGCTGCCGGCTCGACTTCGACGAGAGGAGCTTGAGTCCAAGCAGCGGTGTCCTGGCGCACAGCCGCGGCAGCGACGGAGGCGAATCGGGCGGCGTGGTGGCGGAGGTTGAATCTGAGACGGTCGGGTCTCAGGCGGCGGAGGAGAGACATGGAAGAGGGAGGAAGGGGAGAGAGCGCATGGGGACGAGGGAGGGAGAGAGAGGGAGAGGAAATAGAGAAGGACATGGAGATGGACGTGGAGATGTGAAGCTTGTTATATTTTCGGAGTTTGGCTGTTAATGGCGGAGGCGGCCGGTGGCTTCGGCGAGAAGGTAGGTGGCGATTTGATAGAACGCGCCGAAAATCAAATAATCGCGAGGGTGCGAGTTTATTCGCTCTTCCACGTGTCGCGATAGCAGACGATCTCTGGATGCTGGGGGATAAGTGGATCGATCGCCTTCGTTTGGAGCATTCGGCCGTTTGATTCGTTGGAAGTAGGGTTTTTTTTCTATTTGTTGGGGTTAAAATATATTGCCTTGGCTCTTGAGAGACATGTCTGCTTTGACTTTCCTAGTACCATTTTTCTTATAATATCTTTTGTAGAATAAAATTTTGGAAGAAAAATTATTGATATAACATTAGGTATTAAAATTCTTGTCATGATTTTTTTTAAATACAAATAGTGGGAAATAGAACCGATCAAATTAGCAAATTCTTGATCATGAATATACGTTTTAATCCGTTGAATTATGTTCAGATTATAATATATATAATATAGATAAAGTAACAAGAAAATTATAAAGAGTAAGCTAAACAATTACTTCAAACCAGATCGAGGCTCTTAATTGTATGTAGTTTCATTTCCCCTCACCAATATGTGTAATTTGGAGGGAAATAATGAAAGAGGTAGAGAAATCGTCTCCTTGATCCATATAGATCAAAGAAACCACACAAAAATTTTGATTTTAAGGTTTTATAAATATATATGAAACTATAATGTTAAATTTTGCCATTTTATAAAATTGTTTTCAATAAAATTTTTAATTACATTTTTTAACAAAAGGGCTAGAGAGTTTTAGCTTGCACTCTAGAACCCAAATTTGAGCGAGTCAATTAATTTTGACAAATATGGTAAATAGAAATATTATAGAATTAATTATCGTGAATTAAAATAGTTAATTTCTTTAGGTTATTTATAACTAATATTTAAATTACGTTTTTCATATTGTTTGATAATGCTTTTTTTCTTCTTTATTACTCGAAAATGAAATAAGAATGTGATGGATTACTAAAACTTTCCTTTCAATATGAGAAGTTTCAGTTGAAAATTGATTTATAGAAAATGAAATATTCATTCATTCATATATATATATGCAATTTATAATATAAAACGATACTTCTATTAATGATTGAAAAATCAAAAGAAATCAAAATTACAAACAAACCCTTTTCACAGGGCGGGGACAGGATGTCCTACGAAATTTCTACATCAGAGTGGAGATTCATTCCCTACGGGGATCAAGTTCTGCAGGACGGAAACGTATTTCCCCTACGTTCCCTGATACGAGAGGTACAAAAATCTCCCATCCTGACCGCCGAGAACCTAGATAGAGATTCTTCACCCCATATAAGACGGGTCTACCGGTAAAAAGCCCTTCTTCTTCACTGTACCCTGTTCACGAGGAGTAGAACTCACACATCTTACTTCAAGATATATATCAATTACTACTCTCCTCACTTTTTGCAACCATTCATCATAAACTTAAAAACTATCATCCACAGAAGTTGGCAGAAAAACTAACGACAGTCCCTTTTTTTTGGTTTGGAAAGAAAACGAATGAAGGCATTTCATCATATAAAACAAGGGATTTGATTTATATGGTTCATAAAAAGTTGTCAAAAAAGGAAAAATGTACATGTCTTGTTTCCTCCCCTTATTAAAGAAAAAAGAAAAGAAGGGCAGAGGAAGTAGCCGAAGAAGGCTGGTGAAACTCTCTTTCAGATTCTGCAACAAGAACTAAAACAAAGCAGAAGAAGATCTCTGGTTCCGTTACATCTCAAAAAAAATATATCAAAAGCCTTGTTGCTGGCATCGCCAACACATCACCTAAATTATTAATTTTCATAATTATCAAAGAGAGAAAAAAAAAAAGATGAGTAAACTACTGAGCAGCAGATTCCTTGGCAATCTTCTCTGCCTTGGCAATCACCTCCTCAATACCTCCGACCATGTAAAATGATTGTTCTGAAAGATCATCGTACTTCCCATCCAACACTCCCTATTCGTACAAACAAGAAGAAACCCATCATTAGTTTTTCAAAATCAAACTATTTTTGCTTGCATCCACGCGAATATGTTTGGATTGCATCATCAGGCAGTATTCCAAACTATAATCTTGTAGCTAGAAGAACTTGACTGGGAGAAGTTTGGATTTGGATTTGGATTTGGGAGTTGTCAGAGTAGTGCTTATAAGCGAAGCACTAATGAGAAGTATGATTTTTAGGTGTTTTTTCAAGTATTTATAGAGTTTCCGGGAACATTTTTTATTCATACAAAAAGAAGATTCAATGAAAACCAGGTTATTTCAACAATTTAACTGAATGGATTGAGATTTTGAAAGGTACCTGGAAGCTAGTAATACTCTCTTTCAATTCCACGTATTTCCCAGGAGCACCCGTGAAGACTTCTGCGACATGGAAAGGCTGACTCAAGAACCTTTGGATCTTACGAGCACGTGCAACCGTCAACTTGTCATCTTCGCTGAGCTCATCCATACCCAAAATGGCAATAATATCTTGCAAGTTCTTGTAATTTTGAAGGACCTTCTGAACTCCACGAGCAGTATTGTAGTGTTCCTCACCCAAAATATGAGGAGAAAGCATACGAGATGTAGAGTCCAATGGATCGACAGCAGGATAAATACCAAGCTCGGAGATCTGTTTACAAGCAAAGAGTCAGATATAGCAGAATATAATATATAAAGCCATCTAAGAAATGAAATAAATGGATCGAACCTGTCGTGACAACACAGTTGTGGCATCCAAGTGAGCAAATGTGGTAGCAGGAGCAGGATCTGTCAAGTCATCAGCAGGCACATAGATAGCTTGCACTGAAGTGATAGAACCTTTCTTTGTGGTTGTGATACGCTCTTGAAGGCCTCCAAGATCAGTAGCCAAGGTTGGTTGGTAACCGACAGCAGATGGGATACGACCAAGCAAAGCAGACACCTCTGAATTAGCCTGTGAGTGAGAAGACAAAGGAAAAGAATCTCAACACGTCTTTGGTGCGACAAGATCTTGACAATGTCATTAATTAGATCCTCGGAAAATAAACTTACCTGGGTAAAACGGAAAATGTTGTCAATGAAGAGAAGCACATCTTGCCCTTCAGCATCACGGAAGTGCTCAGCCACAGTTAGTCCAGTAAGACCAACACGAGCACGAGCACCAGGTGGCTCGTTCATTTGACCATATACAAGGGCACATTTGCTGTCGGCCTAATAAATAAAAGTTCAATTCATCATTTTTGTAGGCGAGTAAATCAGGTAGAAGAATTGGGGATGAAGAAAAAAGTCGTCATAATCAAAGCCAAAGGTAACCAAAAAATAAACATACAAATTGCTTTTGATACCTGCTTGTCACCTAGCTTAATGACACCACTCTCAATCATTTCCCTGTACAAATCATTGCCCTCACGAGTGCGTTCCCCAACACCAGCAAACACAGAAAAACCACCTGATCAAAGAAGATAGTTAGGTTGTAAATACAATAAGAACAGAAGTAGTAAACCCTGATTTTGGAAGGTTCATAAATCCAACCATGAGCTTTGGCAACATTGTTAATTAGCTCCATGATAAGAACAGTTTTTCCTACACCAGCACCACCAAACAGTCCAATCTTTCCACCTCTTTGGTATGGAGCAAGAAGGTCAACAACCTATAACCAAAAGGCAATATACGTGACTTCATTGCACATGTGCGACACTTGTCATCTCATCTATTATAAAACGGACTTGTACTGAATTCATTATTGTACCTTGATTCCAGTGACAAGAATCTGCTGTTCAGTTGCCTGCTCAACAAATGCAGGAGCTTCTCTATGAATTGGTAGGAAATGGTCGGTCTCTGTTAAACACCACATAGTTATGAATCTTCTATGCTAAACACGAATTAACAAGTATAATTGCTTGCTTGGTTTCAAGATTTCTTACTAATATCGCCTCTCTCATCAATGGGTTCTCCAATAACATTTATGATACGACCAAGTGTAGCCCTACCAACAGGCACCTGTCAAATTTTGAAAGATCAATAAAGAAAAATGTCTAAAAATATTCTGTTCACCTGGGCTAAATACATAGATAACCAAGAAACAAATTGTCCAAAAGACAAAACCTAACCTACAATATCAAAATAGAAGCTAAACATAATAAAACGAATGATGTCTTGATCAGTGGAAGAAACAATCAAACTCAAAGGGTATAAGCTGCAGCAGTCAACAGAAACATACGGAATCTGATGACCATTCTATATTGTACAAATGCACCATTAAATAAAAGATAGGAGATTTAGTATAAGTTAGACGAAGTTGAAATCTCGTCTATTGAGCATTAGCCTATTTTTAAGCTAAAATATTTCACACAGGAACAGGTCTGTAGAAGACTTACTCTGCATTGACGTGATCATTTCGACGGGAAACCAGTTAATCAAAAATTTAGTCGTAAGTTAATTATAGAATTACCATTGTCAAAAACTGACATCCACATCCATTCATCCAGCTGAATTTCACAACACATACATACATTGTGCATAAATACATAGACAATAAAATTTAATTATAACAAATAGATCTGGAGATATCATTGATCACCGGCTCCACATCATACGAAAAAGAAATCCATCTCCATTTCATTCATACAGCACCCAGATGACGACACAACCAAAAGTCAAAACACAAATCAACAATAAACCGCCACTTAATCTAGTCAAATCGAAAGCGAATAGAAAAGCTTACAGTAATAGGAGAGCCGGTATTCAGCACACGCTGTCCTCTAACAAGCCCTTCAGTCCCATCCATAGCAATGGTCCGAACCATGTTCTCTCCCAAATGCTGAGCGACCTCGAGGACCAAACGGATCGAGTTGTCAAGCACCTCAAGAGCCGTCAGGATCGGCGGCAACCCCTCATCGAATCTCACATCGACAACAGCACCGATCACCTGGCAGACCTGTCCGATCGCACCGGCACCAGTAAACTCATCAGTGATCTTCCCGCCCTTTCCGGCGTCCTTCTTCGCCGAAGGCGGTGGTGACGGAGGCGCAGCTGCCGCAGCAGAGGTCGCATACTCGGCCACGCGAGAGAGGATATACCCACAAGGGGAAGCGCGCGACGTTGTGACGGGGGAAATCCTTGGATTGGGATTCGAGAGAGGAGATCTGGAAGAAGCTCTGCGCGGGGAGGATCTGAGAAGAGAGGAGAGAAGTCTGCGTGAAGCCATATCGCTAGGGCTTCAGAGAGTTGAGGAGTGAGAGAGAGAGAGAGAGAGAGAGAGAATCGCAGGGCTAAATCGATGGCCACCAAGCCCAAAATTGGAATTTCATTTATTAATTTTAAATTTTTTTACCTTTTCTTTCTTGCGTTAAAATTGCCTCTTTATATGAGTGAACCTTTTACCAGAAAAGTGCCGGCAATCGTGAAACGGTGTCGTTTTGGTGGTCTTGTGGGTGTTTCTATTTTTCTTTTTAGGTTTTTTCCTTTTCCCTTTATTTCGCTCTTTTCCGTTTAAATTGGGTTTACGTTTATAGGATGACGTGTCAGTTTTGTGTCGTTGGTCGCTCCACTAAACCAGGAAACAAACAACAAGAAGTCAAAACTATTACTGGACTGAATTTTTGGCCCAGTGGGCTCAGGTTTTACTTATTTTTTGGCCCAATAGGCTTTTGCATTACCCACTGCCATGGGCTTTTGGTTTCACCCAGTTATATAGGATTTTTCTTTTGGATAATGCTGTATTACAAACACATGATTATATTTAATATTTACTAAAGTAAATAAAATGAAATATATTAATGCAGTAATTATAGTATTTAGTAGAAACACTTAATTAAAAACACATGATTATATTTTTCTTAATAATATTTAAATTTGTTTAAAATAGAAAATAATTTTAATATAACATTTATACTTAAAAAATTCAATATTACATTTTATTGAATAAAAAAAACACACACATGGCGCCAGCAAGGCGCCATGCAACTCGAAAATTGTGATGTGATATAGGTCGACGTCCTATAATTTTCGAAGCATTATTCTTGGAAATAGTTTGGAGTTGATATATATTTGGAATAAGTTTGTAATAAATCATTACTAAAAAGAATCTCAATTACATATCCTTGTCTCTGGTTGTGTTGTAGCATAAAATAAAAATGTGCTGTAATAATATCATTAGTTTTAAATTCTTTTTTTCAAAAATGTAAAATTTAGCATTTATACTATTTTTGTAAAATGTTAAACCTAATGTATCACCGTAAATTCGTGATAAAAATAAATAGATCTAAGTGGTGAACTAAAATTAAAAGCACAATCAACTAAAATAATATTTAAATTAAATTAAAAATAAATTGTCCAAATTCCATGTTAGTTCATGAACTTTCCTACCGACCTTTTTTTTTTATGATTAAACATTAGTCCACCACCTTACAATGTTTTGTTTGGGTTATTCAATTTTGGATACCAAACTGTTTTAGTATTTGTCATTAACTTTATTGATGTTGATGGTCAGGTTGTAAATTGAATTCATCAAACTTTAAAGTCGTGTCTATAGGTATTTAATATATATTATTAAAAAATTGGTAATTAGTAAGTCTCCTAGTATATGTTGTATCTAATAAACATACGCATGTCCTCCAATATTTAAACTTGCTCAAAATAATTTTGTCGCCTAGTTAGTAAATTGGTCACGCGAGTATTAAAATAAAAGAGTCAATGGCAAAAACTTATTAACTATTTTCAAAAACCTATTAAATTATCAAAGCAATGACAATAATTGACATATATCTCAAATCAAGAGGTTGTGAGTTCGAACTCTCATCTCCACATGTTCTACTAACAAAAATATATATATTAAATCTATATTAAAGTACAATAATCAATACAAGTGGGTGAATCAATTTATTTAAAAATTTTGCATCATACCTACCACATTTAGTTTTAAATGAGTTGTTTATGAATATTTATAACCATAAATATGATGAGTACATAAGAATAAGGATAGGACATAATATTCACGATATTAGTCGTTCGTGAATATTTATAATCATAAATATGATGAGTACATAGGAATAAGGATAGGGCATAATATTCAAGATGAAGATAGCTTACAAGTACTGCCTCCCATTTATTTTTGTAGACGGAGACTTTTAGTCATTTCTCACCCTTCAACTATTTTCCTTTAGAATTTAATTTTCGGATATATTTTTTTTAAGAATTTTCTATTGAGATAATTAAATTATTAAATTGTTGTATAATTAATGTATCAAACTAGCGAATAATTAAAGTATGGATTGGGAAATCTTGGAACCCTAATGATTTTTCATGAAGCATAAATAAAGTAGGGGTAATAATTAAGGGCGGATTCGGTAATTTTTTATTTTATGTTTCTTATTTTATACTTTTTGTTTTTCCTATTTGCAATGAATAAAAATAGAACTACGTCTGTAATTTGTCTTTTTCAATTCTCTAGCATTTTAGATTAACAAAAGTAAAAGTTTTATATGAAATTTAAAATTTAAAATATTCAAATTTGTTGTGTTATATTTACTTCTTCATATTAGTATGCATTTAAAAAAAAAAAGAAAAAATAAATAAATAAATTTGATGCGTTGCTTCCAAAATTCTTACACAATCTTGAAAAACGTTTATAAAAAATGATAAATAATAAACATGAAAAGTTATAAAACGCAGTTATGTTTCTCAAAAATTAGAAATAATAAACAATAAACAAAAAATGTGGTAATATTCTCGTTTGTTGTTTTCAGTTCCAATTTTATCAAGAAGCCTAAGCATTTTACAATTATTGTTTCTCGTTTCTCATTTTTTTACGAACGTTCCCAAAGTTGTATAAAAACTTTAGAAATAACAAAATAAAGTTTATTATTCTTGATTTCTATTTCCATATAAAAAAAACATAAACAAAAATATTGTTTTATCATTCTCATACATATTGAAAATTAATAATAACATAAAAAAATGAATATTAAATCTAAAAAATAATAAATTTCATATAAATTTTCTACCTTTTGAATCGGGAATGTTACCAAACTACGGTCCCTTCGGGCTATAAAATTGCTACTCTTTCCTCCATAAATTAGTCATTGGGACCAATTGTACCACCTCCACTCCATTTTTTACTAAAGTACAAGTTGATCTTGAAAATGAAGAAAAAAACAAAGTAAATGTTATGATGGAGCTTTACATTGCAACATTGTTTTTTTGTGGAGAAAAATAGAAACTATCTACTTTATCAAAGACCGGGTAGAAAGAGGAAGTCATGTGAGTTTCAAGTATAGTAAACTAATAAATGCCTTGCAAGTGACGTGAATCGTGACCAGTCATAACTCATAAGAGGTTATTATTATTATTATTATTATATWTTTTTWAAACATTATAKGTTATTATTTTTCATATAATATTTGACATCGCGAGAATGTATTATTGCACTTATAAACATCAAGTTGTTTGAGACATTACATTGCAACATTGTTTTTTTTTTTCTCCCTTCCTTATACAACCATCTCTCTCGTAAGGAGGGCTTTCCGATCTGGAACGAAGGCCACTCCAAATTTGGAAGTCGATAGTGCAAGTGAAAGTTTATCGAAGAAGCATCATGTAAGAAAAGGAATAAATAGAGGGAGATGATTTCAAAAGCGACTACGGTGCCACCATCCCGACGACACTAATGTTTAAATATTGTTAAATCACAAATTAACCTAAAAGTTTAAGAAGAGAGAGAACAAAGAGACGTGCTATTCATTCTGTTAATTAAATGACAATGGTATGATATTGTCTATTTTATGTATAACTCTTACAACTTTACTTTTTGTTCACCAAAAAAATCTCATACCATAGTATAATTATCATCGTCTATATAGCATGGCTATCACCCCGTACTTAATTAACGTGGGACTTTGTTTGCACTTCTTACAACTCCAACAACCACTTTACTTTACAAACCTTAAAAACTAAAATGTTATATTTTGAAACTTTAAGGACTAAAGTAGACATTTAATTTCAAACATCGATGATCAAAAGTGTATTTTGCTCTAATAAGTATAAATAGTTATTAGCCAATGTGAACATATTCCAACATTAAATGCACATATTCACTTTTTTGAGATATAGAAGGTTGAGATCCTCGAACTCCAAACATTTGTTGTAAAAAAAAAGAATCGTCCTTTAGTATAATAAGGATATTAAACTTCTGACTTATAAATAAATAATAAAGTACATCAATTCAACTGTAATTAGCATGTATTCCTCCCAAATTGAGATTCGATCTCCTCCGTTATAAATGATTGTACTAAAAAAATAAATAATAATAAACTGCGTGTGGAAACAATTTAATAATGAATTTCAAAGCCAAGTCATACTTCTGCCTCACGCATAGAAAAGTAAACAGCTCATGTAAATAAATAATCCTAGTCACTCATATCTCGTGGGTGTGGGCCCGTGGGCGGCTATTTCGCAGTTTTTCTTTTCCTGCAAATACATTATTTTTAATGATATTTTATTTTCCATTCCGACATTCATCGAGTTTGTAGTATAGTAGTCTTTTATATTTTCTTCCTTCCAACTTGGGAAGAGTCAAAATCTCTGGATTTTCTTTTTGTTTTTATTTTTATTAAAGAACAAAACAAATCATTAAAACCTTTTTGTATTAATATAAAACAAACAAAATATACATTCATGATTCATGAAAATATTTAAAATGACAATGCAACATATTTGTTTTTTCTTAATGTTCTTTTATTTTTAAAACTATTATTTTTAAATTTAAAATATGATTGTTTACCGAACTCATTTTTACTTGTTTTAAAATACACTTCTAGAAACTATATGGAATATTATAAATTATGGTTTTTTAAACAACATAATTCATATAGATGACTAAGATATTTATTACCATCTCAAACATGTATAATTTTATCTCCACTTAAGATTATTAGACCCATGAAAAAAGAAAAATTTGCCTACCTAAACACAACTCAATTTGTTAAAAACATAGATTTCCGACCAAAAAATTGTAAGTTCAAATTTCCACTACCACGTGTTTTATCCAAATAAAAAGAAAAAAAAATTTCTTAGAAGATCAGATATCCTACTTCTATATAACATTTCTATCCCGTGAATGATCATATGTTACATTTCTATTCGTCAAATAGTAAAAAAGAAAAAGATATATATTTGGCAAAAAAATGTAAAAAGAGAAAACCCTTGCAAGTGTGAAGAGCTAACAAAAAAAAATGGTTGCATAAAAAGGGGAAGAAAGGGAGAAAAAAGTGTTGTTGTAAATCATAATTAACAAATAAGATTTTATTATTTTCCAAAAATAAAAAACAAAAACTAATAAGATTATTCGTCTTTATTTGAAATTATCCCACGTCAGCAGAAGGCCAAAACCACACAACTCCCAATTTTCCAGAAAAAAATAATCGAATGATAATAATAAAAAAAAAGGGAGGAAGAAGAAGAAGAAACCATACAACTCCACTGACCCTGAGCTTGAGCTCTCCGGCAGTTGCATTGCAGAATCAGGAACGCGACGAAGGCGGAGAACTGATCCGTTGGGCTCGATGGCGGACGGGAAGGAGCGCGCCATGGAAGAGATCTTACTGCCGAAGCAGAGGGATAACAAGGCCTCTTCAACGTCCATGGATTCTTTCTTTCATGAGGTGAAGAATGTGGGATTCTTGGCGGCGCCGATGGTTGCCGTCACTTTGTCGCAGTTTTTGTTGCAGATGATCACCATGATGATGGTCGGTCATCTTAGCGCACTGGCTCTTTCTAGCACCGCCATGGCCGTTTCCATATCTGGAGTTACAGGCTTCAGTGTTATCGTGAGTACTAATTTATGCTTTCATCTTTTTACATATTGTATGGTTGAGATTCTTTGTGTACCTTTTCCCCTCTGTTAGTACGAGCTACATATAAATGTTGATGGATACTTTAATGGAGAAGGTTTAATCTCATGATTCTCGTCATCTAAAGAATACCCTTGCGTTTACGTCTCGTCTTTCTTGGAGAATAATTGCATTTTGTTTTGTTTATTCCCAAACTAGGTATAATTGTATTTTTTTTTCTTTTACTTTTCGTTGACTCAATGCATTGTTATTGAAGAAAATAGAATGGAGGAATTTGTCTTTTGTTGAATTTGAATCTCTCTTTTCAGCAACAGTATCAACCTAAGGGATAGACTGCAGGAGTCATCTCCTGCGTTAGATTAAGAGTTATCATTAAGTAAACAATTATGTTTAATAATTGTCATAACTCTCTCCAGCATAAATAAATGCATCTGTAGTTTATTTTGGATGTGATAATTGCTTTTTGAAAGCTAATTTTGACTAAATCGGACAGGAAATAAAGCCATCGAGCAAAATTAAGTTAGCAATTAGAGCTGCGTACTGGTGCTTCTGAACTGTAATTTCGTGAGAATAATGATGCCATTTTGTTCGTCTCTCTTTCCCTTGTCATTTAAGATTGGATTCAACCCATATTATGGTTAGAACAAGCCACTGTCATATTGCATCAATCTCAATGTTTCTTATGCCATAAACGTAGGGAAAAACTATGAAATTCCGAGTACGTCTAAGACTACTAATCCACTGTAAAATGCTCTCTTCAAATTCCAACCTTTAGACCTATTGCTATAAACCCGACAAAGCTAGTCGATTTCAAATATATTTTGCTCTGCCAAGTTGCTAAACTAAATTCGTTTGTTCTTGTTCCAACAACTGCCTGGATTTTTACATTGATACCAAACAGTTAGGCTTGTCCAGTGCCCTCGAAACTCTATGTGGACAAGCTTATGGAGCTCAGCAATATCACAAACTTGGAATTCAGACTTACACTGCTATATTTTGCATCATCTTAATTTGCATTCCTCTATCTCTATCTTGGATCTTCTTGGAAAAGCTACTCATTTTCCTTGGCCAAGATCCTCTGATTTCGCGCGAAGCTGGAAAATTCATTGTTTGGCTGATTCCTGCACTCTTTGCTTATGCATTTCTTCAACCACTGGTGAGATATTTCCAGGCACAAAGTTTAGTAATCCCCATGGTCGTTTGCTCTTGCATCACTCTCTGCTTCCACATACCATTTTGTTGGTTCATGGTGTACAAGTCTGGACTCAGTAATCTGGGAGGAGCATTGGCTATGAGTGTGTCAAATTGGTTGAATGTGATTTTGCTAGCATTATTCATGATATTATCGCCTAAATGTGAGAAAACTCGTGGAGTCATTTCTATGGAGCTATTTCGAGGAATTCGAGAGTTCTTTGGCTTGGCAATTCCTTCTGCGGTGATGGTCTGGTGATTTATTATCCGTACTTTTTTTTATGTTTCGTAAATCATGAACCATGGATCTTTGTACTTTGATTTTCTTTTTTTTTTTTAATCTTTGAAAATAATAATTTAATGCTTATCATTGCAGCCTTGAATGGTGGTCATTTGAGCTGCTTATCTTACTATCTGGGCTGTTGCCGAATCCAGAGCTTGAAACTTCAGTTTTATCTGTTTGGTATATCTGCTCTATCTCGTAGTGAATACAGAAACATCATTAACTTTCTTGTGTAAGCTAAAGCTTAGGGTAACTAGATGGAAAGCAGTTATATTAACAGTTGGCTCTTTTTAACAGTCTCAATACAATTGCAACTCTTTATTCGATACCATATGGAGTTGGTGCTGCAGGAAGGTATGCTCTAAGATACATGCATATGTAATTAATTTTTTGGATCCATAGATCTACACGCTTCAGCTATTAATGATCTTATCCATTAAATGGTGTTGTTTTTATTTGATGAAGAGGTCTTTGTACATTTATACTAGTTTCAGTGTTGACATTTGACTTCATATGATTGAGTAACAAGATAATTTGAAACTAATTTTAATGACTAACCTGCATAATTAACTATTTACATATTATGAAGTGAACCTAAGCAATTGCTAAAATAACCCCAATAGAGAGAGAGTATAGGAATCGGATTTTGATTCCTTTGTTACAAATCATTTTCCTTTAAGGTAAAACAGTATCTTTTCTAGTCTCATGATAGTCATATGATTTATACTTGACATAAAATGGAACTGCAGTTTAGAGGTCCAATTCTTTAAATAAAAGGTTGAGGATTCAAGCTTTTATCAAAAGAAAAACAAAAAAAGAAATCAGGATTCAAAGTGATATACGATATTCAATTGAGTATTTGTATTTTGCTTAAGCTATTAAATTATCATAAATTTAAGTTATTTAACCATTTAATATGTTCCCAACAAGTTGGAGAATTCATCATTTTGTAATACTTTTCCATTTGTTCCTGCTGCCATAGCACAAGAGTTTCCAACGAACTAGGTGCTGGGAACCCGCAAGCGGCTCGTCGAGCGACTGGTGCTGTTATATTCCTTGCCATTGTGGAAACCTCAATATTAAGCACAACGCTTTTTGCTCTTCGCCATGTCTTTGGTTATACCTTCAGCAATGAGAAGGATGTTGTGGCTTATGTGGCGTCTATGGCACCTCTGGTTTGCATATCCGTGATGTTGGACAGCATACAGGGAGTCCTTTCAGGTTAAACATCTCTGCTACAAATCCGAAAAACTAAATCCTTCTGTGAAATTGTTATCAAATGAAATTACTACTAAAAATGATACATACATTCATGTTAGCTTTTAACTCTCCTTAGTCCTTTTGAGTGGATTTAAATTTTATTTTGGTTTACAATTCAAGAAATGACAATGTAGATACTTGAACCAGAAACTATTAAATTATGGTCAATATGTTCATCTATACTTATTTTCAGTACAAGTTGCTGCAGAGTTGAAATGTTTTTTTCCTTAACCAGGCATTGCTAGAGGATGTGGTTGGCAGCACATTGGTGCTTATGTAAACTTAGGGGCCTTCTATCTTTGTGGGATTCCAGTTGCTGCCATTCTTGCTTTCTGGGTGCAGCTGAGAGGAAGGGGTCTTTGGATTGGCATACAAATTGGGGCTTGTGTACAAACCATGTTGCTCGCCTTCATTACAAGTCGTATAAATTGGGAAGAACAGGTATCGTCTCCCACCTCAACTATCTACTCTAGTTATTGATGAGTACCTCATTTCTTTGAATTTATGGCATCAATAATAGTTTGAAAAGGTTTCTTCATGTTTCGTGAAATGTTTGTTTTGTTTTGTTTTTTTTTCTTTAATATAGTTTGAAAAGGTGAAATCATGTCGTCTAAATTATTATTCTTCTTATGATTTTTTTAAATAAATGACCTGAAGATAGATGATGGGATTTTGGATTCAATTTTAAGAGATTTAGAGGATCTTTAGCCATTCATGAATGTACCGCTACCTCTTTTTTTGAGGCAACTTGAGTCTGAACATAATATGATATAGCAAGTGTTATGCTTTTAGTTCAATAATTGTAAGGGCTAGGGATCGAACTATTGTCCTTTGAAGTGGTAATAGGTGTATTGTCTATCGAACTATACAAATAATTGAATTGGCTGACAATTAAAAAGGTAGGCTATTGATATTCTACATTGATGAAAATTTATAAATGAAAACATTTTGACTGGAAGGAGTAGTTGCAGGCTTGCAGTAGCATTGAAAGCAAATTATAAATGGAAATTAAAAACCAAATAAAAAAGAAGACAGAGTCAATAGCTGTCAAAAAAAAAAAGATAATAATTTATGAGATGAAATAAGAGAGAGAGAAAAGAAGTGTTCTTTTTGTGGACCACTGGTAGATGAAATAATTTATTAATTATTTGCGACTTTGAAAAGGATGTCCCTTAATGTGCATGTTTATATACTCTTCCAAAGGTACCTACACTGTTCATAAAAAAATGTTTCAAGTTTAACTTTTGAGGGTTCTGAGTGATTTGATACAAGAAAACGTATACGATTTGATTGATTGAGAGAATGATAGCTTATTTATTGCTTTTTGGGGGAAAAACATTGCTTGTGATATTTGCAAATTCTTGAACGGAAAATAATTTGTAAATATGACATTTTAAAGATATACTTAGTATAAACTAGGTTATTGAGATATGTGTGATTTATCATATATCAATATAAGGAATATGACTGATGCATCGATCAAGTATATTATTAATATGTCATTTTTGTATCTTTGGTAAAGTATATTACTGATATACCTGGTATGCGACTTCTTGCATTTTTGCCATTTTTCAGAAGATTTTATCATTTGACAAATTTACTACTATTTAGGCCAAATATGCCATTATCACAAAAGGCGTCTATTTCCTAATTCATTATATTCTTTACATGGATGACCATCTTCATTTATCTGTTAATGGGATTGAATTTGGATTATTATCGCTTAATTGGAGATGATAGTTTATATTATATGGTACGAATTGCTATGTACTGTATTGCAGATATAATTGGTTGCAATTTTTAGGGTATTCTTATGGCTATATCTTATTACATTTGCAGGCAATAAAGGCAGGTGAAAGGCTTTCTGTTCATGAGGGAAGTTATTCGGAAGTTCATGGATTTATATGATGGAGCAAACAGATCATTCTCAAACAATGAGTATTGATTTTTACATATTTCTTTATCATATAAATTATGTGTGAGATTTGTGTTCCAATTTTGTATGTTATAAATTTTGTTAGACGAACTTTTAAAATTTGGAACTTATTAAGAGAGTAGAGAGTGTTTGTCACTATGGTGACATTTTTATTTTTATAGGTTTAACATCGACATGAAGAGTAAATTGATATTTCTATAGAATCACAAAAAGAAAAAGAAAGTTGACTTGATTTATCACTAATATGGACATAAATATTAATATTTATTTAAAAGTATTAAATACTATCTTATGATAGCCAACTATCTTAGGAATTAGTAATTTATGTGTATTTTTCAATACCAAATATTGTAGGGTCAGGCGGTTGTCCTTTAAAATTAGTCGAGGTGTGCATAAATTGGTTGAGACACTCACAGATTAAAATAATAAAAAAAAGCGTTAAATACTTGTTAATGATCTTTTTTCTATATATATTCATTAATATCTTATATTTTCATAAAATTGAAAATTATACATTTTTTTTCAACATTACACATTTAAAATTTTGTTTGCACACCAAGCACAATTGATATGTAATATTGCAAAATAGTTGGAAAACTGATTACAAGTATAACAAAGGCAGTATATGCTTATGATTATATGAAGTTAATAATAGAGTTAATCAGTGAGAGTTATAATTTTACTCGATCAGCAAATATATAAATCCACGACCATTACCATCATCAAGTGATTAATGATTTTGGGAGATATTCTTTCAAATGCTATACTTGTAATTGTTTTTATAAAAATGTATATCTTCAAATATTTAGAAGAAAAGAAAAGCTCGAATGTGTGGTACTTTATATGCAAAAAGAAAAGTAAAAGGAGATATAAACCTTACGCTCCGTTTGGTATATCCAGAAATGGCAGGAAATGATTTCGAATTCCATGATTTTAAATGATAGAAATGATTTCAAATTCTTAATTGCGTTTGGTATTGCTTGGATCTTCACCAGAAATGAAAAAAAAAAAGAATAACATTTTACTATTATACCCCTGATATTTTGTAGAGTATTTGTTATTAATAATATAATATTTTAATATAAACTAGTAATTTTAACTATGTAAAACATAAATAATTTAATGAAATCAACCTAACAAAAATTAAAACTTGTCAATGTCACCTTTATTTGAAAAACTAAACTTTAAAAAAATGAAAATGTCTTGATTCAAATATTAAAAAAAACTTAAAATCAAACAATTTTAATTTATTCGTAGGAATGTGTGTGTGTGTTTTTTTTTATCATAATTATTTTATGATATGCAACACTAAAAAATAAAAGCAAAAGAATAAACAAGAAAAATACAAAAAAAAACATAAACATAAACATATAAGATCTGAACAATATTGAAATATTATAAAAATTAAATACATCAAAAACAAAATAGAAAATCAACAGTGATAAAAAAAACAATGGAAACAGAGTCCGTTTATAATGATTAGAATTTAAAAAAAAAGAAAAAAAGAAAAAGCTATGATAAAAAAGAAAAAGCTATGATAAGTAACTTGAAACTAATTTGGTTGAGGATGTACAAAACATTGATAAGTATTTTTCCCACCAAAGTATGACAAATCCGATCTATTTGGAACGGAAAATATTTTAACTGTTTTTCAAATTCTTTTTCCTTTATCAATCCAAACAAGTGATATGATTTCAAAATCTTCCCTCCAAATCGGAGGTTCCAAACAGTGTTAAAGTTGGAAAAATATATACTTAGTCTTTTTAAAAGTTTGTTTTTTATTTTTTATGTTAATCTAATGAATGAATCTTTTTAGACTATAAAAGACAAATTAGTCAAAATACTCATGAATAGGTTGGTTTCAGTTATATTCTTATCATTTAAAAAATATCACTTCTACCCTTTGATCTTTAAAATTGATTCAAATATGCCACAAATGATTTTATCTTTAAAACAAGCGATGAAAATTGACTCACAAACGATTGATAATAATTGAATAATAAAATGTAGTTCAAAAAGTGGTTGCTCGGTGATTATTGATATTTGTCACATTTATAGAAAAGTCACTTTTACCACGATGCAATTTACAACTCAGTAACTCTGTCAATTTCTACTAATTGTTTTAGCAATCAAATTATTTAGGGACATGTTTAATTTTTTTTTTTTTTTACTTTAGCTAAATGCATAAGTGAAGGTTTCTAAGAGAGATAACTGAATGTTTATTTATTTATTTTTTTTTTGTAACCAAATAATTGAAAGTATTTCGAATGATGCAGCAAATAATAAATCAATGAATTAATAAATTTATTTACCATTAAAAGTAAACCACGTATTCAATTCAAATATAATATAGGTTGAAACTGAAAACCGGTTGTGCCCTTTCGGCTTATTGTCACATGCTGGCCCAAGTCCGACTAAGACCAATGTTAGATACCAAAGTAAATACCGATATCAATAAATATTTTTTAAAAAGATTTAAAATAAAAAATTCATAAAAACTATTTAAATTACCAATATAAGTATTTTATCATTTCTAAATAGTTAAAAATAATTGATATTAATATTATATTACGATTTTGTTAATATTTTTCATATTTTGTCAAATTTTTTTACAAATATCGATTTAACTCTCATGTTAATGTCGAATTCATAAATACATAGAAATAAATATTGACGGATATTTAATTTCATAACTAAAACTATCACTAGTAACTTTTGATTTTTTTTCTTAAAATAAAGATAAATTCATTAATTAAGGAGTGGATGCCACATCAACATTGCAAAAATTTTAGATAATTAGTAATATTTTTTAGTATTAACTTCAGCGAAAAAACATAAACGTAGATGAGGAAAAAGGCTTGGTTTCCCCCTCTAAAACATTTAAACTATAAAGATTACAAAAGGATTTAGATATGTTCCTGTGTAATTCATTAAAATATATATATATATATATATATATATATATATATATATATATATAAAGAGATTCAAATAATATTTTGATCACACTTACACGATTGGTTAGTTTTTTAGTATTTATATGATATATATCGATGACAAACCAAAATAGCAAACGATTATGCAAACATAATGAAAGTTATATAAATTGATATATCATTTTAATTCTATTGATATAGTATATGGGTGAAAGATCAAATAGTCAATTGGTATGCAAACAGAACCGATAGAAAGGTAACATTTTCATAACAATTGATATGTCGTTTTAATTATGTTTGTTATGTTATGTAAGTGCTTAATTAAATATTAAATAAGCAAGAAAAAAAGACAATCAAACAAGCAAAGCATAATTTATATAATCACCAATGTATTATTTTCATTATATTGATATAATATATAAGTGATACAGTCTATCATCGATAAACAGATATTGTACAATGTTATGATGAGTTTTATTCGAGCTAGGCTTCAATTGTTCCATATTTGAAATCTATTTAGCTTGTACTAGAACTACTATTATTTTGGGTCAATTTATTATAGTGCAATTGCATATTTATTTTATGCTATTTATCTAAATGTTAAGTTAAAAAATGTTTATGGTTAATATATAACGATTTAGTCCATAAACGTTAGCTTACAATAGCTTAGTCGATGTATTTTCAAAATGGTAACAATTTAGCTCATAATCTTTAATATGTAGCAATTTAATGTATGTAGTTTAAAGCTTGTAAAGATTTAGGTTTCTATCGTGATTTTTTTTGTTAAATTTCTTATATATGTAAACTAATTATCTCAATGAGAAACCAATATATGTTTACAAATTATAAATATTAAATTATTATACGATAAAAATCTATACTTTAACTTTGATGAAATTTTTCACGACTAAATTATTACAAATTTTAAACTATGTAAATTAAATTGTTACGTACTCAATTGTTACCGATTTAAATTTATTTTTTAACTAATAATATATTTATTCATCAAATTAAAATTAAAAGATTAAATTATTATTTTAGTAAAAATACAGGATTCAAAATATTTTTAACTAATAATATATTTATTGATTACTATCACCCTCTTGAGTTAAATTGTCTTTTTCTCTCTTATATAAATAATATTTTAAAATTTCACATCATCTTTGACTATTCTTTAGATCCGATGTGAAATGAAAATATCCTAAATTTTAGAAAATCTTCAAAATGATTTCTTCACGCTTCCGATTTTCTTCGCTTCATTATTACAGATTCTTCCGTACAATGCAGCCGCCATTTTTCTCTGTCTCTCTCTGAACTTTCTTCAGTTGAAATTATAGGGCGTCGAGACAAAGGGATTAGGTTTCCATCACAGGAAGAAGATCAGATCAGCCATAGATGGCGCCAAAACTTGTTATGATCTGTCAGCATGAGCGTTTCGTGCACAGCTGTACAGTAATGGCTGTACCTAAAATTGTCTTACATTGGTGGTTGTGTAAAGAAATTGCTAGCTGAGCAGCACAGAATCTGTGCGCGAATTTCTGGAAAATTTTTCTTCTCGCGTTCTTGTTTTCTAGCCATGGGCGATTCCCAGTCCCCGCTACTGGACTGGGTCGAGTACCGTAGCGAGACGACATGGAGCGCTTTCTTTGAGGAGGTGAAGGCTGTTGGTTTCATAGCGGCTCCATTGGCTGCCATCAGTCTGTCTCAGTTCTCGTTACAGATTGTTTCGTTGATGATTGTGGGTCATCTCGATGAACTCGCTCTTTCGAGCACCGCCATAGCCATCTCATTAGCTGCAGTTACAGGATTCAGTGTCGTTGTAAGTAGGTCTCTCTCCCCTCCCCTTTCCCATTGATGTTCGATTTGCGAGTAAAAGGTTTTCAGATTCATTTGCAATTATCTTGGAAAAGGTGGACTTGGGTTTGTTTTCTTTTTGACGTCAGATTTTGAAGAACGAGATCAAACAGAGGATGATGCTGTATGCAAAATGGTAAAATGCATAATAATCATGTATGACATGAAAATGGGTTCCTCGTATCTTTTGACTTGAATGCTCCGTTCGATGATAGAGAGTATGAGCTGGATCTGCTTGGAATCGCAGGATAATAGCATCTCCATATGTTTACAATAGAATCGTATTCACTTTGAGCTTCAGCGTGCATGATTTATGGATTTTTACTTTTTGGACTTAAATTCAATGGACATATTGTTAGGAATTTGGAGACATTTATTAGGGCTAGAATTTGTGTACAGAAACTATTTGACAAGTTGAAGTGGCATTAACTTTAGTGTTACTTACCGGTTATAAGTTCTGTAGTTGCCAAAATGTTGTAAATTAAAAATTATAAAAGAATCTCATCAGCGATTGGGCTGTCATTATATTCTGCATTTCTACGATTAAGATGGTAAATCCTCTAATTTGTTCAATCAATTGGCCTGTCACTAATGAGAAATTGTGAAACTAAGGTCTATTTCTTTTGCCAAGTTCTCATTCTGAATTTGGTTCTCTCAGTGGCTGACTATTCTATAAAACCACACTTGCAGTTAGGTATGGCTAGTGCCCTTGAAACACTATGTGGGCAAGCTTATGGGGCTAAGCAATATCAAAAACTTGGAAGTCATACTTATACTGCTATATTCTGTCTCCTGGTAGTTTGTCTCCCTCTAATTCTGTTATGGATCAACATGGGGAACCTACTTATTTTGCTTGGCCAAGATCCTTCGATATCACAGGAAGCTGGGAAGTTCATGATTTGGCTTATCCCTGGGCTCATTGCTTATGCAACTCTTCACCCACTTATGAGATATTTTCAGATGCAAGTTTTAGTGATTCCCATGCTCATATTTTCTTGCCTCACCTTATGTCTGCACATACCCCTCTGTTGGGTTTTGGTGTTTAAAACAGGACTCAAAAACCTTGGAGGAGCTTTAGCCATGAGTATTTCAAATTGGTTGAATGTGATTTTGCTTGCATCATACATGAAATTTTCTCCCAAGTGTGCGAAAACTCGCGGTGTAATTTCTATGGAGCTGTTCCAAGGAATTAGGGACTTCCTTTACTTTGCAATACCTTCTGCATTGATGACTTGGTAATATGTTTTCACCTTTTCTATTTCCTCAAATAATCAATAAGAAGTTTTTGGTTTGTTCTAATGCTGGTGGTTGCAGCCTTGCATGGTGGTCATTTGAAGTGATTATATTATTGTCTGGCCTTCTGCCAAATCCACAGCTTGAGTCTTCAGTTCTATCTGTTTGGTAATCTTCTATTACCTCTACCTCTCTTTTTTTCTTATAGAGAAAAATGGAGTTTCTTTTAAATTAATGGGAAAATGACTGGAAATATGATACTATTTTTAAGACAAGAAACAAGACATTTCATAAGGGAAAATAACTATACTCACAAAAGGGGAGGAGAGCCAACCCCATAGCTTAGAGAGGTTATAAGAAATCCCTCTAGATAGCCAAAATATACCAAAGACATGATCTAAAAAATAGAGAGAAGGAAATATGATTACTTAATTTTCTGTTGATATCTTTGAAAAGAAAATCTGTCTCAAGTGACACAATTGACATTTTATGGACAGCTTCAATAGCATGACCACAGTATTTACATTAGCATATGGAATTGGTTCTGCAGGCAGGTATGCCTTAAGACCCTCGCAAATGTTATCATGTATAGATCAGTTAAATCTGCACCAATTTTTGAAAGGATTACTTTTGTTCATGGAATTTGTGCTGCAGTACCAGAGTTGCAAATGAACTAGGAGCTGGGAAGCCGCAAGCTGCTCGTCGAGCTGCTGGGGCAGCGATATTTCTTGCAGTTGTGGAGACCATCATAGTCAGCATGGTTCTTTTCACTCTTCGCCATGTGTTTGGTTACGCTTTCAGCAGTGAAAAGGAAGTTGTGGATTATGTTGCTGTCATGGCTCCTCTAGTTTGTATATCAATGATATTGGATGGCATTCAAGGGGTCCTTTCAGGTAGTTAAATATCTGTGTTTGATGTCAATAAGCATAAGCAATGTCTTTTTTTTTGCAGAATTGGATGGTGCAGTGTTCAAATGTTGTTTGTGAAATCAGGTATTGCAAGAGGATGTGGTTGGCAGCGTACAGGGGCTTATATCAACTTGGGGGCTTTCTACCTGTGTGGAAATCCAGCTGCTGTAGCTCTTGGTTTCTGGGCAAATCTGAAAGGGAGGGGTCTGTGGATTGGCATCCAAATCGGGGCTTTCGTGCAGATGCTCCTACTCTTGATCGTCACGAGCCGAATAAACTGGAAAGAACAGGTCCAAATCTTCCATTTCAGATTCTCTTGATGTTGATATCAGTTTTATGTTTTCTTGTTTGATGAAAAGCTGAGGAAGTAAAGAGAAACGTGCAGAATAACAATGCCATCGCAACGTTTTTTCTTTGGAAATGGCTCTTTTAACAATTGGATGCTGAAATGAAACACATTTAACTACCATGTTGTTATTCTACTGAGTGTTCATCAAAAGACAGGAAATTTTTAGCAAGAAGATATAGTCTTCTCTTATGGCTTTGCCAAGTTGTTTTGTTTTCTGCTGATGTGGTGGGAATTTCCTGTTGTCATGTTCAGGCTGCTGAGTCAAGGGAGAGGATCTTTCAAGGAAGAGGAATAGAGAATAAATACGAGGCGTTTGAATGAGACTGTTTCTTTTAGAATAATACTTACGTGATTAACGGTAAGCAGCTCTCTTTACTCACTACAATTAAATTCAATTTTTGACAAGTAGGAGAAATAAACGTAGAAAAAGAGATATTTTTCTATTTTTCAAACATGTCAAAATTTTATTGGTGGTTAACCTAAAGATAAAGTTCTAATCTGTAAGTATCTAAGTATTGTTCTTTCTTTTGTGTCAGTTGTGATTGCGACTGCAATTTAGTTGAGTGATTGGAAGAGAGAGAATGTATGGCTCAGAAATGGAATTCTTGTTGACGGGGGCGTTCGAACAAATCTTGTTAATCCAGCTTAAATCGGCTATAAGTTTGTTTGAATATAAAAAATATTTATGAAATAAATTTATTCAATGGACTATATTGAAATGATTGAGATGCTATAGGTTAGCTAAGTTACATGACACCTACTTTGTCTAGTTGTTTATTTCTACTTGCTATCTTTTCCCAGGTCGCGCTAAAAAAGATACTCAGGTTTAAGTTACTTTTTATTTAACCTAATAAGTTTTATTTGAAGTTATTTAAATATTATATTTTAGTGCATAAATTTTGCATAAAAGTTAATTTAGTTACTCCTAAAACAATAACTATTAATTTTATGTTAATTATTGACCACAAATTAATTTATGCATAGGTGCAGTTTGATAATTATTTATATTTTTTTTAGTAAAATAATTATTTATATTTTTTAAAATTATAGTTGTTTCTGTGTAATTTCATTAATAAAAATTTCACTTCTTTTAAAGTATATTTGAATTCTTAGCTATTTTAAAAAAACAAAAACAATTATTAAAATTATATTTAAAAAACACTAAAAAGTAATGTTTCTTTGATTAATTAAAAAAAAAGAACAGAAAATGAAAGACGATACGGGGCTCAGTACTAAAATCAATCTTTAACAATAAAAATGAAATATATTTTAAAAAATAATAATAAAAATGAAATATTTTCACAATTTAAGACAGAAACACAACAAATCGCGGGGAAAATAAAATAAAACATAATATAATAACGACGTCGTTCTGCTCACTTAAGAAAGGAAAAACCGCGCAAATAAATACGTCGTGTTGGAGCCCTCGTAGAAAGTAAAACCCAACACAGAAGAAAACCACAGCTTTCCGTCGTCGAGTCTCTCAGAACTCCGGCGCCGGAATCAAGTGCCTCTCATTCTCAGAACGAGACAACCGCCGATCGAGATGGGGAAAGCGGATAAAGAGCGGCTCGTTCGAACTCTCAATTCGCATCTTAACACCATCCATGAAACTTTTCAGGTTCGATTTATTTTCATACAAGCTTCTGGTGTAAACTTGCATTTGTATGGACACCACGATTTGATTTCACTTTTCGTCTTTTGACTTGTAGATGTTGGATCAAAACCCATCGTCTTCCCTTGAAAAGGTTAGCTGGGAGGACGTTCTTAAAATGGGCGACCAAGTCTACAAGCAAGCCACCGTTGGTATGCTTCCGCCTCCTTAGGGCATTGCCTTGTACGCATTTCTCAAATGATGAGGAAGTGGAAGAAATTTGTTGATTACTTTTATGTTTCCAATATTGATTGCTTGTAGTTCTATCTGTCGATGGATAATGACACGAATTTGGTTGGTTGCGTCTTTTGTTTGCCCTGTAGCTGGAATGGTGTGGACTGGAGAAGGACTAGAAGTTAAAGCAATTGAGGAAAATATGGCATCGTATTTCAATATGCTGCAGGGTTTCCTCCTGATTTCCCATGGGAGTAAAGTGGGAGCTGGCCCTACTCTGTCCTCTGTTATCCATGCATCTGTGAAGCAAGTAATTGATTCCAGTTTTAGGCTATGGAAGGAATCTGTCTCTTTATATGGTAAGTAACTCTTCCCCTTCTTTCTATGCTGATTTTCCTGCCGAACTTTCTTCATGATGTAAATGGTGGCAATTTTGCTCTATAGCCATAAACCCTAAGGGGGCATCTGGGATGCGGGTTTGGCATCTTAACCCTTGGAGAATTTAGAAAACCTCGATTTTGGTTGCAAGTTTAGGAAGTCTGACTTTAGAAAATTGTAGGAGCCCCCAAGCAACAGCTCGGTTATCAAAGGCTTGGGGATTCTTCATCATACTGACTTAGAGATCTCAAGTTTGAACCTTTCGATGAACTTAATATTAAAAACTCTTGATGTCTCTCGGGTCCGGGTATTGGAGCGGGCACGGGTGCCACTGGGTATAGTGGAGCAAAATTCCGACTCTCAGTTATAAAAAAAAAGATGTAGGAGTAGGAGGCAAATAGGTATGGCGTATTGTTGAAACTTATATATTTGTCCAACAAACTCTAGGCTTTACAAACCCAATGGGCAAACCTGAGTCAGGCATCTTAAGCTAAACTCACTCAAATTCAAACCCTCACCCAAACATCCTTAATAGCTTTTGACCATCATTAGGTGATACCACTTCAATTCAAAGAAGAAAAAGAAGATATGAAGGAATCGGTTATTCATTGTTCGATGTTTCATTTTCTGCCTTAGTGCCTTACAACCTCTTCGACGGATGGATCTTGTTGTAGTTTGTACATAGATTGTCGTTTAATTCACCATTTTCCAAAATTTACCTGCATCTTCTTTTTGTTAAATCAATTGAACCGAAGAAATGGCATTCAAGAATTGAAACTTCATATCTTTTGTATAATGTTGCACTAATAACGCATTGAGAGTTGAATTATTGATTAACGAAAACCCATGTTGAATTAAAGTTGTATATGGAAGATGATGGATTACTGAACTTCGATGATATCAGTTGGAACATCTTTGAGTTACCCTTGAGTTAATCTTAAAGTAAATTAGCTATTTTAATAATACGGAGGTAGATAAGTATTTTATTTTTCCAGCTATTAGAAGTTTCCTTTATCAAATATTGATGATTGGGTTGCATTCGTTTATATGTTTTTTCTATTTCATTTTTGCATAAAGCTGCCAACTAATAATCTATGTTGTTTAACCATTACAATTATGCCAGTAAATGCAATTTCGTTCTTTTCTTTTGATGTAACTAGTGTCAACATTCCCTTGGTGAATGAAATTTTCAGGACCACAGAATAATAACCAAAACCAAGTAATTCCACAGTTGGTCGGTGCGGTTTGGGAAGCTTGCTCTGCTCTTAAAAAGGCTCCTTCAACAAACATAACTGCAGTTGGTCGAGCAATAACCCAAGTAGCAGTATCAGTGAAGGATGTCCTCCGAGAGATGAAGGAGCTCAAACAAGGTTCATCTGACTTGGACGAAGCTCCTGAAGAATCTTCTAGCAAAGCAGAAGGCGATTCTCAAGATGATGGTAATGCAAGCGATGATGCCGATATAGGCAACGATTTGTCACCCGAAGAGATGAGAGTTGCCCAATCTGCTATTAACGTTGTATCTTCCATACTTGTAGTTGTAAAGGAACTCATCCGCTCAATCACAAGTTTGCTCAAGCTGGAAAATATAAACAAGGATAGTAACTTAGAGTCTTTGGAGAATCTATTGAAGCTATGCCAAGGAATTGGAGTGCAGGTTGATGAGCTTGGTGCTTGTCTTTACCCCCCACAAGAGGTCCCGGCCATTAAAGCAGCTTCTGAGAAAATTTCTAGCCTTCTTGACAATATGCAGGCGGAGTTGGCAAGTCTGAACGGTAATTCGGAAGGCTTTCTAAAAGCATGCAATGGCTTGCAAAGTTCACTGAAACAGCTCGAGATCGAACTAGGCGGTTCTGCAACTACTGGTATAGAAACTAGAATGCAGAATGTAACTTTGAGCAACTAAAGGGATTCTAGATGTATATGGGTAGCCATATTTACGTCCAGTTTTGTTGCTATATAGGATCTAGTCCTCATGAAAATTGATGCCTCAAAAATGCCGAAAGCCGTTCAATGTTTGCTTGGAATAATTAGCTGACACTACAACATATTTGATTTTTAATGATGGTAAAAAAAAATTCACAGATAGAAACAATGATGGACCATATTCGATAAAGTCAAATTTCATTCAGTGTTAACTACTTGTTTCAGGTAAGCTTCCATTAATATATTTGCTCAAAGGACTAGCTTTTTGGAGACACGGGAATATTTTATTTCTTAGAACTTTATGAAAGGTCAAAATGTATTTAAACTAAAAAAATTTCCCTACAAACAAAGTAATTTGGAGAGATCGATGGAAGAATATTACTTTATATTAAATGGCGTCACAATTACACTACACAATAGAATTTTGTAAATGTACAGGATCCTCACAGAGATGGAAAAATTGGGGTGAGATCTATCGTCCTGAGAGCTTGACCACCCAAGCACCCCCCAAGTAAAGGCCCAGTAGGGGAGCTGCCAGAAGTACCTGAGTTAAAGGATCTGTTGATGGCGTAAGTATAGCAGCTGCCACCACTGCACCGACTACAACGTATCTCCAAATCGACAGCATTTGGTCTCCTGACACCAGCCCAAGTTGTCCAAGTAGAATCTGTATAACTGGAACCTACAAATAACATGAAATATATGGAGTGAAATTTAGTTTCATGCATGACCCTAAAAATGAATTTAAGATACTGTCAGAAAACTCAGATTATGGAGGTCTAGAAAGGAGGCAAAAAGCATCTTCATAATTCCACTTCCTGAGTTCAAAGGATCTTTAAAATAAAACGTTTTCCAAGAAAGCTCTGAGATGGATTGTTCCCAAGAAAAAATTGATAGGAATCTTCAGTATTCTAGTGTACAAAAAAACTTTACCTGGAAAGACAAGCCTGTACTGAACATAAGCACAAGTACAAATTCGAAGTATTGGTCAATGGACCACAAGGACTCGACGGCTCCTTCCGCATAGCTAACAAAGAAATTTAGGGCTGCTGGCGTGAGAACTATGTAGGAGAAGGCAATTCCTGCATAAAAAAGTATAGAGGAGCCTAGGACGATAGGCCCAAGAAACCGTCTTTCTGCCTTTGTTAATCCTGGAAGAACAAAGGCAATGATCTCATAGAGGATGACAGGACTTCCAAGAAGAAGGCCACAGTATCCTGATACCTGCAGCACATGAGTAGGAGAATTCTATCGTTATTGACCCCAACCAACTACATGTGCAAATATACAACCGGATATTGGGAGGAAGCGGAGTATTAATTTTAGAATTATACAACAATTTTAGAAACATTATTATGATGACAAACCATTTGCCTAGTTTAAAGTTGTGGTATCACCCATCGAGTTAGAGAGGGACTTGGGTCATATGATTTAGTGATTTGGTATGGCCAATACACACACAGAAAAAAAAGACCGACAGAATAGCAAAAAGTTGTTATTCAAAATCAAATAGTAACAAATAAAATAATAATAACATCATAGCTTCATTATGTTTACATATTCAAAAGGAATCCTAATTCACCGTTGTCATGCGACTAAGAAGCTGATTATGTCAAAAGAAGCTACAACTAACAAAGAGATTATCTGCATTGTATTCAGTATTTGAGTCTTTGAGAAGGTAAATTTGTTTTAGTCTTTGGGTGGGGTCCCCTCTACCCCAGCCCTTAGGTTGTCTTCTTTTGAGGAGTTAATACACAAGTTTCTTATCAAAAAAAAAAAAAAAAAAGAAGGTAAATTCGTTAGATCATAATAAATTCAATTATTCAATAGCTTCATTATTTTACATATTCAAAAGGCATCCTAATTTAATTATTCAATATGTTCTCAAGAAGCTACAAGGAGTTTAGATATCAATTTGATTGAGAAGACTCCACAGGAACCACAAGAGGAAAAAAGGAAAGAGAATGTTGCAAAATATTCGAACTTAGGAGTTCTTGCTCTAATTTCCATGTAAAATCACCATTAAGAAGCTACAAAGCAGAAGATAGACTATGAAAAAACTTAATCATTAATGAAATCTCAACCCATTGTCCCAAGTGATCCATCCAAGTTAAAGGCTGAGTTGATTAAAGTCAAACTTGATCTTCCCATATTCTCAAGATTTTTTGTATCATAAACCATTTTCGTATCCTTTGCAACATAAACAGATGGTAGCCATGCTCACAAAGTCCATAAAAGTGATTATACTAAGAGTATAACTACATTTCATCATACAAAGTTCTTACCTTCACTGTTGTAAAGAAAAACTCCCCAGGAGCTAGCTGCAAGAACCTTACACCTTGTTCTTTAACAGGAGCTTCAAGAATTAAGATGAGTTCTTTTGAAAACGCAAAGCATCCAACAATTGCACCTCCCACTGCCAAAACTGACACAAATATCCTCTGACGTAGTTCTTCAAGATGATCAAACACGCTCATTTCTTTATCATCTGGAAGGAGTTCTTTACTGGGATAGAGAAAGTTATATATATCACCTTTTTCCGGAGCTTCATCCGTTGAGTTCTGGGCGATATCTATTGTTTTTCCATGAAAAAAATTGTGGTATTAAAAACTTGCATACCAAGTATGACATCAACTTTCTAAAACCGCATAATAAAAGCAGAGCAGAACTATACTTTATTATAAAGTTTTTCACCATAACCTTGGGAGAATATCTTTAAGCAAAATATTCTCTCTCCTTCTTGGTAACGAATCCAACTAAATCCACTTATTTCTTTCTCCCTTCACACCCCGAACGCCCATAAGCTCAACTCAAAATCTAACCCAACAAACCTCTCTATTAGAATCAAGTAATTTTCTGTAGTTAATCATACAACATATGCAAGTAATAAACAAAATTATGGACCAATACCATTTAATCCGATTTCCAAAAAAGGATAAACAAAGCAATAAGCAGTTTAACCATGCCATACACAGCCTCTAAATTCTTTGGACTCGCAAGCCATAACCAATTACGATTTTCACAAGAAAAATAACTTGAAACCAAACATAGGTTTTGGTAATACCAGGCCCATCCTCAACGATGGTCGAGCCATTTCCACCACCCAACTCCGTCTGCTTCTCTATTACATCGTCATCCACAGCAGAACACACAAATCGATTGAAATTCCTACGGCTGAGCAAACCGGAGAACCGCAACTTCGACCTTCTCGACGTTGGGCTAATTCGAGCTGAAGCAAGCTGAGAAGTTCTAGCAGAGAAATGGCAGTGATTGAGCTGCAAATGCGATGTCAGCGCACCGCTGATGCTTCCCATCTCTTCTTCAGCTTTCTGAATCAAAATCAATGGAAGCTTACAGCCTTAGACTGCAAAAATCAGGATTCTCGAACATCAATTTGCTGGGCCTTACTCGAGGATGGATGATGATATTTTGCGAAGCCGAAGCTACGACGGCCTGGGGCGTACCTTAGCATAAACTTATCAACCGAATCTAAAATAAGCCGTTAGTTTAAAACCGGTACTCAACAGTTTAGGCCCATTGTACCTAAAAAAAGTTAGGCCCATTAAATTATACCCGGCCCACGTTGTGACAATAAATAATTTTAAATAGCCCAATTATAATTAATTTTTTATGAGAAAATAAAAATTCCAATTTAGAAAAGGGCGAAATGTGAACCATATGATTATCTTAATTATTATTCATATACCATAATAACAATAATTAAATTAAAATTGTCAACATAAAAATAACTTAATATTAAGATATTTTAACATATATTTCAAACCAATATTTCAAATCAATAGGTTGTGAGTTCGATCCATCGCAATGCTAAAAAAATATAAGATTAAAGAAAAAATTGAAATTTTATAACGTCGCAAAAATATTTTATTTTATTTTTTTTTGAAACGTAACAAAAATCAATAAAAATGTTTATAAAAATTACAAAAAATTAATAGGAAAAGTTGCCGTGACAGCGACTCGAGTCTCCTCATTGACCGAGTCGACTCGGGACCTTTAATAGGAGGAGGGGGGATGCCCTTTCCCGCCAATTCTCTCATCTTCGGGTTCTCGTCGAACTGGAAAATTTCAGTGGAAAAATGGAAGCAGAAGATTTCCCAGAAGCAAGGGCAGCCCTTAGACTTCTCCGCAGTAGGCTCTGTAACTCTAGTTTCTACTTCAAGCCTCAATCTGATTCCGCCGATACCAATTACAGGTACAACTCTTTCTTCCCGCCGTATTTCTCATCTGTTCATGTGGTTTTCAAGAATCAAGGCACGGCAGTGCAAAAAAGCTCCATTGGAGAAAACATATGCTTGTTGTTTTAGTTTCTTCTCGAGATTTTATCTTTCCTCTTGACGTTCTTTGTTTGGAGGGAGACAAACTTTTCATGTTCAATTGGAATGAAGTGTTCGATTTGATATTTTCAGCAAATTGAAGTTTATTATATCCAGTTCGGTGGCTGAAGCGTGTAATAATTCAATCCTGCTTCTTGGCCCCCGCGGTTCGGGGAAAATGGCGGTATGTGAAACTTTCAGTATTTAACTTAATTGACGGCCTCTTGTATTATTTTACTGTCTTGTGAAATTATTTTTCTGATTTTTTGAATCTGTGAACTTTAAGCATTTTAGGTGCTGGATCTCGTTCTGCAAGATCTATTACTAGAGTATCCTGAAATGATTTCGGTGGTAAGTCTTTTATCGATTTTGTGACTCATTTTTCTTTCAATGTTTTCGTAAGCGATTGCACAGTTTTTATTTGTTAATAGACGAGCCTCAGGAAGTTTAACCTGCGAATTAATTTCATTGAAAGTGAGAACGTATATAAATAAAAGTATGTAGGCCAATAAGATATTTTATAGGAAATATCAAACTATAAATTATCATTGATGCACATACTTGACTTAATGAAGCCATCAGTAAGATTTTTTAAGCCATCCTTATACTTGACTTGATAAAAAAAGGGTTATCAATGAGGGTTAGGTGTGTTAGCTTCTACGTTTGAGTATATTAGTAAACAAATTTCTTGAACAATAAAGAAGTTTTAGAAGCCTTGGAGTCTCTTGGTGCATTAATGTTCAACAAGCTGTCCTCCTTTTTTCCCCTTCTAACTGCTGTAGGGCCGTTATTAAAATGATTGTCGAGATGATGAGAATTCTTGGATATCAAAGAAATGTTTCATTATTATATAGTTTTAGTAAGTACTTTTAAATGGTTTCCCCTATTTTCTGCAGATAAAGTTGAGTGGTCTTTTGCATTGCGATGACAATTGTGCTTTCAAGGTGGAACTCTCTCCATCTCTTTCTCTCTTCCTCCACGTAACTATTGCTTTATGATTATTATATTGCTAAGAATTTATTTTTCTATATTTGTCCACAATTTAACCCACCATGTGGGAAAAAATTGCACTTGACTAGCCAATCGTAGCATAGGCAGCTAATTCATGTAGCTCCTGCTTTTATTTGTATATATTCATAAAATGGTTGACTTTCAGCTAATTATGACTATGATTGGGAAGAAGCTATTTCTTTTTCTTGTCATTCATGTTCAAAATGCTAGAACATGATGCAAAAAACATAATTCATAACTAAAATGAGAAGTTAGTTTTATAATTAATGACTTGTACCACATGCGGAGAATGCTTGTGTTTTGTTTATACGCGGAAAGCCTGAAAGAACTAAAAGATTAACAGAGACAAACGCATAATTCCTTTTTTTTTTTTTACTTATGTATTTCTTGTTCTTTTCAAACAAAAAATAAAGTTTTTGTCAGTGTGCGTGTAATTTGCAGAAACCGAGCAGTGTAAAGGCATTTATGAATATTCAAAATGAATTTTTGTCAGAAAAAGCTGCATCGTGCTCTTGAAATCTAAACTGTTGTCCATAATGTTAAAGGATGATCTATTTTTATCTTTTCTATTCTTTGAACACCTGACATGCCGTTGATATTCAGGAGATTGCTAGGCAGATTTGTGCGGAGTATCAATTATTGTTCTCAAAAATGGTAAAACACATTGTCTATTTTATCTATAGTAATGCAATCACAACACACTCTGGTTTATTGATATGGATATGGTATGTTATAGGCATCCTTTGACGATAACTCCCAATTTATGATAGCTATGTTACGGTAAGCTATCTGCTAGGTTTCAATAATGCAAGTTACTTGAAGTTATCGCTAAATTTTTAAATTTTTATTCTTAGGGAGTGTGGCTTGGCTCATAAGACGATTGTTTTTATACTGGATGAATTTGATCTTTTCGCACAAGTAAGACTCATACTGTGGTTATATCTATTTTTATCAATTCCTAGACCCTGGTGTTTGCCATTCATTTTTCTACTATCTGACTCGAACTCAAGTACTTTTGGTCATTTCAGGGAAAACAGCGATTACTTTATAGTTTGTTAGATGCCATGCAATCAGTGACATCGCAAGCTGTTGTTATTGGCATCAGTTGTCGATTGGTAAGTTGTCTCAACATTGTATCCATTTCTTTTTGAAAAGTGAGGGTAGTTGCATGTGCACAAGCCAGATTAATGAAACTTGTGAAACCATCCCCCTTCTACAATTTATTACAGCTGCCCCGAACCTCCCCAATTTTTTTTAATAAAAAAAAAATCATGTTAACCATTTCAATGGAATCTGATATTGGAGGGATATAAAGTCGTGAACCTTCTTGTTCAGCACATTATGACATCTATGAACTAGCTATATTGTGGCTGGGAATATTTTCAAAATTACTCAGTTTTTAAACAATGGTAAAAGATATATTGAGAGTTAACCTTCTTTCCAATTTCATTGGTTTGGTTGTGTTGTACGATCAGATTGTGTCTCCTGTATTATTTTTCTAAAATTTACTAAAAATTTCAATTGCTATCCAGGATGCTGATCAGCTACTCGAGAAAAGGGTAAGATCTCGTTTCTCCCATAGAAAACTGCTATTTCTTCCTCCCTGCAAGGAAGATGTGGAGAGGTAATTTTTGGGTGAATTTAAGTTAGTTTCCACTTCTGCTGCTGTCCATGACTTTGTTGTAATTCCAGTATCATTAGTTTTATTTTTACAGTTTTCTCATAATATGATAATGCAGATTGTTGGAGAACGTTTTATCATTGCCAATAGACTCAGACCTTCCTCATGACTACATTATTAAATTTAATGCAAAGGTTCATGTATCCTTTCTCTGGTTGTATATCTTATGGGAGTGATGATGTAGAAACAGTAATTTAAACATATGGTGGTAGATTTCAGGATTCATCATAATTAGCAACTGCACAATAGTGTTCATAATCAAACATCAAAATCAGCAACCTGCTCAAGACCAATTGGCTGGTTTCCAGGATTAATTAATAATCCAGCTTAGTCATTTCATTTCCTTATGAAACATGACAAAAAGCTCTATGAGATATGATTGTGCTGGAGGTTTCTTTGAAATCATTATTGTTGCAGTACTGATTCAGTTCAGCCGGCCACTGATGTCTTATGGATGGCAATGACGTTAGTTTGTGCATGCAGAACAATTTTGTTTGGCATAATTAACCCTTTAAAATTAAATGAAAAATATATCCCTCTGGTGAAGAATACTTGACATTTTGCAGAATCTTTTAGCAGATGAGAGATTTAAAAAGATCATTAACACTTATTTGGACTCTGATTCCACCGTCAAACAATTAATGAGATATTTGTAAGTTCTTCTGTCCCGAAGCCTCAAGTATTGTATGGCATTCTTATGTTTGAGCTTCCAGCCTAGGTTAAACTTGCACTGAAAGATCATGACATTAGGTTTTGTGCCATATCAAAGATGGACTTGAAATCTGGGTTGCTGACACTTGAGAATTTTCAACATGCTCTTTCAAATATTCAGAGGCAGCCAAAGCAGGAATACATTAAAGGTTTGAGGAATTAAAAATGTTTTGGAATAGAAATAATGTCAAAATTTTCTCATCGTCATTTCTGTTTTCATCTGTAAATTGTAATTGAGCCTTTCTTGGATTCTGGATGTGCAACTATTTTGTTTGCTGTTATCTCCTCTTTTGATAGAATCATTTATATACTCTTGATGATAAATAATTTTTGAGATTAAAGTAATAGAATGCAACGTGTATGTATGACTTCTTTTATTTGAAAATAAATCTGCTGGTTGTGCCCCTATTTCTGTGCTTCTTTATCTTTATCAGGGGAACTGTTGCAGAATCAGATGAGGGGCTCACTCTGATGATGTGAATTACTTGGTTTCTTTAGCTTAAAAGTGTTTGTTTGTTTTTTTTCTTTCAATACAATAATTTTATTGAATGTTGTTTCTTGTATTCACTCACTAAAAGCTAGAGTGTGTGACCTATAACCTTGAATTGCAGTAAAAGAATTCTAAGCATTGTAGTCGAGTTACGATTTATAAGTTTTTTGCCCCTTAATTTCTTCCATTCTTTTATTCCTCTGATTTTCGATGATATGCTTAATCTTTATCTTATTTCTTATAGGGTACAATGTTCTTTTATGGTATATATGGGGAGCTAATACCCCATCAGATGTATATCATTATTGTTAGTTTATTTTCTCTTCCCGACCTACTTTCTCTCCCGAGTTAAAGTTACAACCTCCTAGTTATCTCTCCTTGTCTGTTATGGGATCTGAATCTCTTTGGTTTGGGGTTTTTCATCTACTTAACAAGGGATATATTTAAAATGCTGTTATCAGAAATTGAATATATAAGCATGTTATCAGTCTAAATTTAGAATCCATTTCTTTCTCCTCTTACTCCCATCATCCCTTAACCCTACATTGGTCAGTTAATAATCTAAGAATTTGTTGGACTTGTTCTAGCAGATTGTTCCATATTGGAGCTCTATATTCTGGTATGCATGAAAAGGTTGGAAGTTAAGGAGCAGAATTCGTACAACTTCAATTCTGTAATGAAAGGTATGTCGATTTTCTAGTTGTTTCGTTGAAACTTTCACAGATTTACATGCATTTTTCAACATGTTTATTGAATGTGACAGAGTACAAGAGTATACATGATTCATTCCAGACATCTGATTATTATTCACGAAGTGTATGCTTACGGGTATCTCGGAGCCGAACAAAATTGTTTACATTTGGATTCTTTTAGCTCCCTTCTAGGTTGGGCTCTATATTTATTTTTTGACAATAAAATGCCCTGCAGGCTTTTGAGCACCTTCTACAGCGTGAATTAATCTGTTTCGTTGACAACCGCGGACACAATCAATCCATTGAATTTCGGCCGGTCAAGATGTTAATATCATCTCATGAACTACATCATGGATTGAAGTCATATCATTCATGTCCTGTAAGTTGTCCCCACAAAAGAGATTTTATGTTGAGGCATATGCTTTTCATGAATTGGAAATTTGATTGCTACTTGTTATCTACTGTTTTTGAACTACTGGTAATGTCGTTTTTGTTGAAGTTTTATGTTTTTAAGAATTAAGCTTGTTTTTAGTACATTTTCATTAATAAGCTTATCACTTTTCGGGAAAACACATTTGAGTTATTAGTAAACTACAAAAACAAAAACAAGTTTTTGAAAAATTGGTTTTCAAAATTTGGCCATTTTGAAAATATTTCTAAAAACCATATAACAAACAAAGGGTGAAAATAGTTTTTATAAGTTTAACTTTTAAAAATATAAAATAAAAAACGAAATAGTTATCAAACAGGTCCTAAACTTCCATCTAGTGAGAAGATGATTGGGTGTCTCTGATTATGGTTACAGGTCATTCTTCAAAAATTGATGAATTGAGGAGGTTGAACCAGCCGTGGGGACCGGACTGGATGGCTGTTTACTAGGTTCCCAACCACAAATTTTCAGAAATTTAAACAAAAAAATAGTCATAGATTTCCACAGATATTCTTCTGAAACTACATAGCTTCGATCTTGTGGAAGGAAGCACTCGGGTTCATGGTACGATTCTTAAGCGAATGCTTTTTATGATTAGATTTTGGGGTGGCTTTGACAATTAGGCAACTCATGTGTTTGTCTTCTTTTTACATGGGTTCACGGTAAGTATAGAAATAAAAGTACGTAGGCCAATAAGATATTTTATAGGAAATATCAAACTATAAATTATCATTGATGCACATACTTGACTTAATGAAGCCATCAGTAAGATTTTCTAAGCCATCCTTTTCACGAGAAAAGTTGGCTGCTTGATAAAAAAAGGGTTATCAATGAGGGTTAGGTGTGTTAGCTTCTACGTTTGAGTATATTGGTAAACAAATTTCTTGAACAATAAAATAAGTTTTAGAAGCCTTGTAGTCTCTTGGTGCATTAATGTTCAACAAGCTGTCCTTTTTTCCCCTTCTAACTGCTGTAGGGCCGTTATTAAAATGATGGTCGAGATGATGAGAATTCTTGGATATCAAAGAAATGTTTCATTATTATATAGTTTTAGTAAGTACTTTTAAATAGTTTCCCCTATTTTCTGCAGATAAAGTTGAGTGGTCTTTTGCATTGCGATGGCAATTGTGCTTTCAAGGTGGAACTCTCTCCATCTCTTTCTTTCTTCCTCCACGTAAACTATTTACTTTATGATTATTATATCGCTAAGAATTTATTTTTCTATATTTTTCCACAATTTAACCCACCATGTGGGAAAAAATTTCACTTGACGAGTCAATTTCAGCATATTATTTTCGTAGCGTAGGCAGGTAATTCATGTAGCTCCTGCTTTTATTTGTATGTATTCATAAAATGGTTGACTTTCAGCTAATCATGACTATGATTGGGAAGAACTATTTCTTTTGCTTGTCATTCATGTTAAAAATGCTAGAACATGATGCAAAAAACATAATTCATAACTAAAACTAGAAGTTAGTTTTATAATTAATGACTTGTACCACATGCGGAGAAGCTTGTGTTTTGTTTATACGCAGAAAGCCTGAAAGAACTAAAAGATTAACAGAGACAAACACATAATTCCTTTTTTTGATTAGAGTTTCAATTAACTGTCCACCACCAGCCACACCCAATTTTCTTGGGAGCCCTTAAGTCATTAATCAAAATGTTTGAACAAAAATCTCAGATCAGTATTTTGTATTGTAGTTCTGTTAAATTTTATTTTTCATAATCTTAGTTATAGCATAGGAGGATTTATATGAGGCATCATATGTGGTATATGATGATTATGTATTAAAATATTGATAAATGATTAAATTTGTCGTAAAAATTTGGTGTAGGATTCGATTATTAGAACAATTTTGAAATCATTATCATTTAATGATTTAATATCCTACAAGTTGTCAACCAAATGTTGTAGGGTTAAGCGGAGCTGGTCTGGACACACTGATATGAAAAAATTATCATTTAGTCATTTTAGTTATGGTGTGTCGACTACTATTTGATTAATTTTTTTAGTTCAACAATATATATGTTTGAAAATTCAAATTTCTAACTTTTTATTGAAGATATTTGTTTTAACTAGTTGAGTTACTTGATTAATTATCTTATTGAAATTTGAATCTATCACATTGTTGTGGTGGTATTGATAATTTGATGTATATTATTAGAAGAGATCTTGATATTAAATTTCTCAACATGTGTGACATGACGATGCATCTATATTTTCACATTATCGAAAACAATTTGATAAAATATAAAAAAAAATCAATAAAATATCACCAATACGGATATAACATTAATATTTGCAAGTTTTAATTTATTTAAAAAATGATTTTTTGATAATTTTTTATTTTTCATAATTTTCATAAATATTTATTGACATTGTTGATATTTTGATTGGTCGAGATTTGAAACTTTGCAAGAGATGAAGGCCTGATTTACTCTGCATAATTATTGAATAGTTCCATAATGTTCAAAATTTTGATTAACTTCACTAATTTCACATACTTTAACTAGCTAAATGAAAGTATATTTAATTTTGAAACTTACTTAATTTTAAGCTTTCAGTTTCTACGTAATTTTGGTCTTTCAATTTAAATTTAATTTCTATTTTGACCCATGTTTTTTAAAATTTTATTTTAACTAAACATTCATAGTTGCTATTAAAACTTCCAAATCCTTATTTATAATAGGATTTTTTTAGTTCAAAATTTAGGGTGTAAATTAGAACTTTCAATTTTTTAGTAAAAAATATATGTCTTACCTACTATGTTTAGATTGGTCATTTACAATAATATTAGACTTAAAAACGGAGAAGTTTATTCTAATCTAAATCTATACACCAAAAATTGACTTTATAATTAAAGTATAGAAGTACAACGCTTGATAACTCTCTTCATGAAATAGTTTTTCCTTTTTCCTCTCTAAGTTTTATTTTGATTTCTAAACTTCTAAATTTATTTTGTTTTTGTTACGTTTTTGAAATTTGATATCTAATTTTAAGTGGTTTCAAATACTTATTTATGTCCTAATATTGATCAGTTGAAATTCTTGTTTTTGTCAATATTTACTGGTAAGCAACAAACCAAACAAGTGTCTAAATTACATTTTTATTATTGATCCCAAAATATGTGCTTAGTTAAATTTCTATTAAGTAATTAGAAAAAAAGCCCTAATTACTAAAGTATTTTTTAGGTTAAATTTAATAGATTATAATAGAGTAACAAAAGAATTAAAAATTATAATTTCATTTAAGTCAAAATCAGCTTAGTTGAGTTAAACATATTGTTCACTGTGTTCAACATCTCATTTCATATTCGTGGTATAAAAAAAACGAAAAAAAGTTGGGACGGAGAAATTAGGATTATAACTTTTTTTTTAATTATTATTTGTTTTGAAAAAACAATTTGACCATAATAATAATAAAAGAAAAAAAATTGACCTTGAATTAATTAATTAATTACAGGCTATGGAGGCGAGTTATTGGGCTGGGATCTCAGACTCAGGGCTGGGAAATGGTTTCGTTGCTACTTCATGTGCGGCGCTAGAGTTGAGCCACGCCGTCTTATGCATTCTCAATTCTCAATCTCAATCTTGCGTATGGAATTTATTCTGAATCATCTTCTTCCCTGTGATTTCTACTTGTTTAGAACTTAGGAGCGCCATACCATTCCCACGCATGGTGTAGCTTCTCTACTCAATGACCCTCTGCATTAGAGCTTCAAAAACCATAGCTACCACAGCTGCTGCTTCATACCCCTTCTCTTTCAAGGTACGCCTCCTCCTCCCCTTCTCTTCCTTCCTCCATCCCTGCACTCTAAACAACACCATAGCCACCTTATCGGAAACGCATTACAGAGACCTTATCTTTCACACAATTGAGGAAAAGCCCTGGGCCTTTTCCAACAATAACTGGGTCTCCGATCAATTTGGTGCCGTGATAATCGACCCTCACTTGTTTATTCGAGTCCTTGATTCCATTCGGATCAGACCCAGAGTTGCTTTGCGTTTCTTCCGATGGGTCGAGGCCCAACCGGATTTTAGGGGATCAGAGTCTGTGTTCTGTGCTATTCTTGACATTCTTGCTCAGAACAATTTGATGAGTTCGGCGTATTGGGTGATGGAGAGGGTGGTTAGCATGGAAATGCACGGAGTTGTCGATGTTTTAGTTGCTGGGAACGTGTGTCTAGAAGCTTCAATTAGGCTTCTCGATATTCTACTATTGATATGCACGAAGAAATCAATGGTTGATGAATGCTTGTTGATTTTTGATAAGATGGTTCGAAATGGCTTATTACCTGACGTGAGGAACTGTAATAGGATTCTCAGGGTTCTAAGAGATAAGAATCTCGTGTATAAAGCTAAAATTTTGTATAGAATGATGGAACAGTTTGGGATTAAGCCAACTATTGTCACGTATAATACTATGCTGGATTCATTTTGCAAGGAAGGGCAAGTACATCAGGCTTTAGAGCTGCTATTTGAGATGCAAAAGAGAGGGTGTTTCCCTAATGATGTAACATACAATGTGTTGGTCAATGGGTTGTCGAAGAAAGGTGAGCTTGGACAAGCCAAGGAACTTATTGAGGAGATGTTGAATTCGGGACTCAGTGTTTCTGCATACACATATAATCCTTTGATCTATGGTTTTTGCAAGAAAGGATTGTTTGTTGAAGCATTAAATCTTGTGGAAGAAATGGCGAATAGAAAAGCTTTCCCTACTTTGTCAACTTATAATACTCTGATGTATGGCCTTTGTAAGTGGGGACAAGTCAAAGATGCTAGGCGGTTTTCTGATATGCTAAAGAGCAATTTTATGCCAGACATAGTTTCGTTCAACACCTTACTGTATGGTTACTGTAGGTCTGGGAATATAAGTGAGGCTTTTCTATTGTTTGATGAATTGAAATGCAGGGATCTCAAACCCACGGTGGTAACATATAATACACTTATATATGGTCTTTGTAGGTTGGGTTACTTGGATGTTGCTTTGCAGTTGAAAAAGGAAATGATCGATCAAGGGTTATTCCCTGACATCTTTACGTATACAATGCTGGTTAATGGGTCTTGCAAGATGGGTAATTTATCAATGGCTAGAGGGTTCTTCGATGAGATGTTGTGCAAAGGGTTAAAGCCTGATCGTTTTGCATATATTACTCGAATAGTAGGAGAAATGAAGCTCGGTGATACATCGGTAGCATATAGCATGCGAGAAGAAATGTTGGCAGAGGGCTTCCCTCCAGATGTCATCACTTACAATGTTTTTGTGCATGGACTTTGCGAACAAGGCAATCTTGAAGAAGCTTGTGATCTTTTAGAGAACATGGTTCATGATGGTCTTGTTCCAGATCATGTGACGTATACCAGTATCATTAATGCTTTCATGAAAAACGGGCATTTGAGGAAAGCCAGAGAGGTTTTCAATGAAATGCTCAGCAAGGGGTTAGCCCCTTCTGTAGTAACATATACAGTACTCATTCATGCACACGCAGCTAAGGGAATGCTGGATTTAGCATTTATGTACTTCTCAAAAATGCTGGAGAAGGGTGTTCCAGCAAACGTAATTACATTCAATGCAATAATTAATGGTCTTTGCAAGGCAAGGAGAATGGACGAGGCTTATAAGTATTTTGATGAGATGGAAGAGAAAGGAATTCTTCCGAATAAGTTTAGTTATACCATTTTAATAAATGAGAACTGCAACATAGATTATTGGGAAGAGGCTCTAAGATTGTACAGAGAAATGCTAGATAGGGAAATTCAACCTGATTCTTTTACACATAGTGTGCTTCTGAAGAATCTACACACAGATTATAAAGTGCATGCAGCACTGTGTGTAGAGAGTTTGACTCAAGGTGTTGAAGATAATGTAAATGCCAAGTGATGGTGAAGGCTTTGAATTCTCAAGTTAGAGACTGATGTATCTATTGTATATTTATCCTATCAAGCGATGGTCAACCTCTTGAAATTTTGTAGAAAGAATTAACCTCAAATGATTCATTAAGTAAGAATTCTCTCCTCCAGGACTTGTATTTTCACAACATCGATCCAATTTTATTAGTAAATTCATTTCTGTATTAATATTGTCTGCTCTACAGGATATAAATGCTAATTGGTGGGTTGGAAGCTTTATGGATTGAGGATGCAGTTCATAATTCCTTTTCTGATCCATTACTTTCTGCAACAGAGTTAAGCTGAAATCAGTTTGTGTTGGATTGGACAAAACACTGTTCATACCATGAGATATTTTATGAAGATTTTATCTTCACTGCATCAGGTATACATTTGATTCAAATTGTACTTCATTTTTTCAGTAAATTTTACTGAAGCGTTATATCAATTCCTTTTAAATACTGCAGAGGGGAGGGGGGGTCATCAACTTGTATCTTCTTGTGTATGATAGAAATGGTCATTACCATGAGGTAATAATAAAGAAAAGTGTGCTTCTGTCCTTGATGTTTAGAAATGGTTTATTTAACCTTGTTTAATAATGGATCATTTTATTTTAAAAAAATGTTTGTTCACTACAATTTCTTTGTTTTTACATTTTAAAAAAATTGATTTTTAGTTTTTGGCCAAATTTAAAAAATGCGAAAATGTTTCGAAACTACTCCTAGTTTTTAAATTTGGTTATGACTCTTAAAAGTATTTTATAAAAGTAGATCACAGGACGAAGAGATTGTAAGTAAATGAGCCTATTTTTAAAACACTAGGACTATAAGCGAGATAGTGACCAAATCCTAACTTCCAAAATGTAATCGATATGGATACCAAGGTTTAGAAATGATCTTTTAGATGATCTCTATAGACTATAAGGTAGCATGTAAATGACATTATCTCACTTGGGTTATCTTTGGTGGATATTTTAATTTTATTTTTTAAAATAACACGGTATGATATTAGAAATTCATCATGGCCACGGCCAGCCATAAATTCTCCATAGCAGCATGCTATTAGAAATTCATCATGGCCATATCCATAGGCCCATAGCCATAGCCATAAATTGCCTTGTACTTTGGTCTGGACTCTCTCACCTCACCTTAGCACGGCTTTGCAGTTGCCATTGCTGTAGATGCCCCAGCCGAACACACCCCAAAGCTAAAGTACTCAACTATGTATTGAGTGCCTGCAATAGCACAACTGCCCCTAGTATGGTGGAAAGCTTTCATAATCTCATGTGTTAAAATGTTATTTCTTAAAACATAGAGATCAAATAGAATCATTTTTTATATCTCTTAGGCTAAAAGTATGCTTTTTAAAGAAAAAAATAGCGACACTTGAAATGACTTCCTTTTAGATTCTAACTGGGCTACTGCTAAAACATTCCCGTCCACATTTTGGCATTTGTAAGACCCCCAATAGTGAATACTTATATTAGGAGGGGTAAAGAGGTGAATACACCCCCCTCAAGTTAGTTAGTTTGTTGCTTATTTGCGTTCGGGATCTTTTGTTTAAGGATATGTTTTGTTCGGATAGGAGAGAACCAGCCCTCTCTAAGTGGCTTGGGGAGACTTTTGTTAAGCCCTGGGGCTCTTCTCCTCTTTGAATATCAGTTCCTTGTAAGGATTTCCTTACAGCATCTTGAAGTAAAGAATGAGTTGAACAATGTAGAGAATGGGGCGTGAAACATTTCTTGGAGGTACGCATAGTGTTATAGAAGTTGATTTTTTTTCATGGCTAATGAGACAACTAAAAAGGTTGAGATGAAGCCTCTTTATATTAGATGAGCTTTGTATTTTCTCTCACAAGTCAGAAGAAGAATTTTGTATGCTTTTTATTGTTTCCAAAAAGAGAACATATTTGTATGCCATTGTTTTGTGATTCTGGTGGCTAATTTGATTGTTGGTCACTGCTGACTGAAAATGGTGAAGCCAAACTTGGACATGAGTCTGATATGACTGCCTCCCTTCTTGTATAGCACTTACAAGACCAGCTGCTCATTATTCACATTCAAGCGAACAAGATAGATGGATAAGTTGATTGATAATATTGTTTTTGGTAGCTCCTCTCTTAAAACATGGGCGGTTTTGTCCTTAAAAGGGATAGCTTGGGTGGCTTGGGGCTTCAAAAGGAATAACCTTGAGGTCTACTCTTTGCGTATGTATGGGTATGGGGACAATGCACATAGAGGCATAAAGGCCAAAGGGCCGCTGACTCCTGGATAATAAAAAAAAAGGAAAAAAAAGGCCAGTTTTGCCCCCCAACTTTGTTAATCATGCAGCAGGTTGCCCCTTCAAACCATTGTTTGGATTCTCAGGTTCATTTCTTCTGTCCTTAGTTTAAAGTTTTAGTTTCTGTAATATGCTCTCTCGCTCTCACATTCTGTAAAAATTCTCCTCCCTATACATACCCTCTTAATAGGGGTAGCTATTCTTAATTAGCTGATTGAGATTTTTTTTTTCAAACAAAGCTAATTGATTTCAATTCATATATGTAATATGTGAAATGTTGCATTTTGAAACTGGATTCAAACTTTCAGAGGCAAACATTTAATAGTTGATTGAACTTTTATGTCTTAAATCTAGAATTTATATATTATCATATGGTTATATAATTTTTTTTATTCGAGTAGGTGTTTTTATCTAATTTTGTTGAAATGTATTGAATTCAAAGGGAAGAACGGAAGATATCTATATTAATTAATTTTAAAATGTTACACCAACTAATCTTAGATTTACCATTTAACATGTCTTACCAATTTCAAGATTTTTATTTTCCATTTATCCATTGCCATAGAAAATTTAATTTTTTTACCCCAATGTTTGCAATGGAATGCCCATGAATTAAATTTTTTATAAGAGTTGAACAATAAAAAAAGTATAAAAAGTAAAAAGATATTACACCATTTTGGTGGATAATCAATACATTCTTCTCTCCCCAAAGAAAAATCTCCCGAAGATTTTGTAGTCTCTAATGGAAAACCTGATGCTATCTACAAAATACATTAAAAATCTTACATTATGAACGGGAGTCCCATGATTAAAAAAAAACCAAAAAAAAAAAAAATCTCTCTTTTTTCCTATGAATAAATGAAGAAATGAACAAAAATTATTGCCACTTTTTCCTCACACATTGGTGAAGTTGCCAGGTCCAAATAAGCAGGAATAATACAAGGGAGAATCCAACAGATATCCAAAAGCGCACCAGCCAAAGTGGCATTGGCTTTGGATATAGGCCTGTGATAAAAACAAGACAAAATGAAGTATTAGTATCAATTAACAAGGGACAAAATTTAGGTGTTTATTGGTAAGTAGGCATCTTTCTCCTTACGACTACCACTAAAAATTTTACGACTATTTATCTTATTTTTTCACTTTTTTTTATGCATTCACCTCCTTTGCAAACAATTTTTTAATGGTGGTAATTAGAAGCGGTTTACTTATCTACTGATAAGCACTAAGTTTAAGGAGAAAAATACAAACTACCAGTAAAATGAAATTGAAAATAATGTAAAAAAATTAAGAATCGAGGAGCAAACCATGTCCAAACTTGACACAAATCAGAAGCTCAATAACGCAAATGGCCAGGGAGAGCCAACAAAATGCTCCAATTTTTTTTACAGGTTTCCTGGAATATGAGTCATATATGAAAAAATTTGCATCAGGTCTTATTTAAAGTATCCTTCAATGGTTATATATTCAAAGATTGATAAATTCCAGACAAATATAGAGAGTGAAGGAGAGAAAACCTGTCTTGAAGGTAAACGTTGTACTCGCGAATTGTTGGTATGGCGATGAGCCACCATAAAACCAATCTGTAAACTATTACAGGGTTTCTGGGAGGAACCCACAGACAGTACTTCAAAAAGAATGTGTTAAGCTCCACGGTCAAGAAGACAATACAAAGAGCAAGAACTTGTATGAAACGCCATGGACCAAGTAAGGGATGCCACTCATCTTTATCCCACTGTGCTGGAGTAAACTGTCCCAAGGTCCGTTTCACCTGGAAATAAGACTACGCGCTATTAGGCCGTTCTGAAAGCCTTTTAGTGTAAGACAAGACATTCACGACGTATTTCAAGAAGAAACCAAACTTAGTACTTCCCCTCAACCCAGCAACAGCCATAAAAAACAATGGAGAGAGTACATTTCTTGCTTATATTAAAGACAGTTGAATATATCTGGAAATGTGCATTCCTAAAAATGGAAAATTAACGTATCAGAAGAGCCAAACAAGTTTGCCACATAAAACTTGTCGTCACCTCATGGTTGATGTTCCCAGAGTTTCCCTTTCTTGAAATATTTCATAGGATATATCTTTTTTGAATGAAAAAACTGAGCATTCATTAAGACAAATGAAAAAAATACAAGAGGGCATACAAAAAGATGCCCAACAACAGGAACCAAACTAAAAGGTTGGATTCCAATCAAGCGAGATCTAATCTAAGGAGTAATTACACATACAGAACGGCAATACTTCATAGGATAACTGCTTCTCCCCAACCATCTACATCTAGAATTATGGCTTCTATATTAAAATTTCTCGATGATCACTCGAGTTAATCATTAGTCAGAGTTGAGGAGAGGGTTACCTATCATTAATAGTACTAAATGGAACACTTTTCTTGAAAGGAAATTAATGCAAGACTTACTTTTCCAATAATATTAGGCTGTCGACTTAGACCAACCCACTTGTATGTTTTCCCATCGAAGTATCTGACAGTACGCATTCCAGCCCATATTCCTGCAAAGCAACACAAATGAGGGCCTTCAACTAAACCACAAACTAACAGCAGATTTAGCACGTCCATTCTTTCACCTTGTAGTCCAAGGTCACACCATACAATCATAGAATTTATGGAATTGGAATTTGTATAAACCCATCAAATACCTACTTCATAGTGGCTAAAAATTCTTCAGACAATGGAAACCCATCATCACAAGTATACTAAAATTATTGCTCTGGGGTCTGATAACATAACAAGTAACTTGGAATATTCCCATATTAGCATTAAGTGTACTACATAGAACCGTATATAAGGAGACACATTTGCATACAGCATCTGGTTGATCAAGTGCAGCCGTATTAAATACACGGTTTGCAACCTGAACTACTACTAGGAATCCCTTAATATACTTTCCCGTGTCATGGGCTAGTTGGACTCGTGGAGTATGGTTTACCATATACTCACCATGCACTAGGAAAACAGGTGACAAATTGGTACAGAAGAGAGAACTAAAAACTAAGAAGAATTAATATGGACAATAACAAATGCACTCTGGAAAACTTCAAGTTGAATTGCCTAACATCAATTGTCTAAACCACCAATCCAAATTTTGTTTTTAATGGCACAATAATGTACATGAAATATCCTTCAACTGGTCATTAAATTGGATAAGTGTATGCTAGTCATAGTCAGTTCAACAGTAAACCTACTAGAAGTTTGGGATAACATTAAGAAAGTTACTTTTTTCTGAACGTAATAATAGGACTCTACAAGGCCATTACGTTCTTTTTATAACCTATGTTTCCTATAAATAAAACCACATCCATATCATAGCTAGATGGTCAAATGAAGCATTAAGTTTTCTCTGACAACCTTCCATAAATGGGGGTTACTCCTGGTCTCCATCAGCCAGGGGTTTGTTCAACACTCTCAACAAACATAAGGTCCAGCAGGGATAATCCTTGGTTATAGAATTATAGGTAAAAAGAGTACATGACAATTGATACCATATATATATGTGGGCAAGAAAGTTACTTTCCATTTTAAGTATATTCATTTTTTTGTTTTTAGGAGTGAGGAACTCACCAAACCAATTGCAAATAAAAATGTCAAGAATAATACTGTCCCACCAGCACTCGTTGAAGTTGGGTAGCATATGGCGGAAGGTAAGCTAGACATAAATGAAAGAAAATTAAGATTACACGGCAACTTAATATAAAAAAAATGGAAATGGAACAGAAAAGTAAAGAAAGCTTAATATATCATTTGATACTTGTAGTATATACCATTTTGCAATTTCTTTCATATTATTTTAAAAGTTTCAACTTTAACCTCAAATGTTTACTAAATAACACCATTTTGAAATTAATAATAATATAACATTTAAAAAATATTGTTTTCTATAAGCTTATATTTTTTAAATATGAAATATCTACTTCATGTCCTAACATAATAGAAAAATTGAATGGATAATACCCAAATAGAAACATACTTAATTAGGTATTATCATAGGACCACTACAGATCACACCCTTTTCTTCTTTGTACAACCCTACCATTTTCTCCATTCATGCAATTCTCTCCCTTCCACAATTCGTGCAGTGCTCCTTTCAGCATTTATACAACTCAGTTCTTTTATTTGCTTTTTTAACCCTCTCTCCTTTCGTGATGCTCTAAGTATTGATAATTCTACAAATAAATTTGCAATCTCTCCCTTCTTTTCTTTTAGTAATTGGACTAGTAGGTCCTTTTCCTTTTTCTTTTAAACTTTTTTCTAACTTTCAAATATGGTTGAGTTTTTAATCGAGTAAGGTAAGGTAGATATTTAACCTTCAAAAAGGAACCTTTTTTTAAATGCTAAATCATTATTCCATCATTGAAGTCTAGGTAAAGTTAAAACTTTTGAAACGTTAAGAACAAATTAATATAGCCTCAGTAGCTTGATAATGGGGCCTTGCGCACTGCACATGCTGCTGGAGCAGTACAGAAGAAGAAGAAGAAAAAAGTACTACCTCCATTAACTCAAACCCAATTGATAGTACCCAGAGAAGAGGCTGGTTACGGATTAATATAGCCTTACCCCACCATCCGATAATGTGAGCAGGAACAAATTCATCAAACAATGTTTCCTGATTAGCAAAAAAAATCAGAAAAGATGTAGCACCTTGAAATCATATAAAAAAAATAATAATACAGGCAAGCCATTGAAATTGTAAAAGAAGAAGTCATACATAGACATTCTTAAATCTGCTTGTGGGATTTTCAGGAACAAGTATACGACAATCAGTACCATATGATCTCTCAGGAAGCTCTAAATCAAGAATCAAAATAAATAAAGATTTAGAACACGCACTTGAAAAGTGGATACTATAAGACGAACGTCCATAAATTTTATCTAACTTTTTTCATGAGTTTATTTAAGAGCATAAAATTATTACCAAAGCCTAGATCAGGATGGAGAAATTTCATGAATTCCCGAGCATCGTCACGCTTCTGAAAATAGATTTGCGGATTAGCAAATACTGTAAAGAAAAGAAAGCTGTGTTGTCGAAGCTTGCACTATATTTTGAATGGTCAGTACCATGAGAACAGCTAAATGGTTTTATCACGGAATTAGATTAAATATATGAACAATCCAAGAGTTTATAACCAAAAAAAAAAAAAACATAGATCATGAGCGCTTAAACAATTGAATCCCAGGATGAATTCAGGAAAGAGGCCTAACCTGGAAAAGTAAAAATGTGAGTGCTACTAGATAAATGACAGCCAAGCCGTGAACTAGGCGCCATACTGCTGGATGTGGCCTAATAAGAATCCTGCAAGATAATTGATAAATATTTGTAAAAGAACCATATTATGATGATTGATGAAATATTCAGACTCATGTCATCAAAATTCAATCCCCCAAATGAACCATGTTGTAATATAAAACTCGAATTAGAAAGAAAAAAAGATGAACGATGTCCTCAGAATATATATTTTATTTATTTCAATAAGAAACAAAAACTGATTGAACAAGACCAAAGGAAAAGATATGCCTCTCAGTGTCAAGGAAGTTTTATAAGGCACTCCAGTCTTAATAAATCAAACCTAGTTACAAAAATCTTGATGTGAGCACTCCGAAAGATTAAAGGAAACACGTGGCAAAAGAAAGTAACTTCATCGATCAGAAAAAATATAACTTTATATAATGATGGGCCACATCAGGATCATGTGTTACATCACTAGTCATTCTAAAAATCATATCGATAAAGTCTCCACAATTGGGAATGTATGATAAAAGTCAAACAACCAGGAAACTGTAAGCAACCGAGTAATGAAAAAATTGAAATTTTAACTTACGTAGAAGGGGCTTGAAGCAAGCAATATGCAAGGAAAACGGCGATCATTGCCCACACACCCCTATGAGAAGCAGCATGAACAAAAGAATTCTAAGAGGAAAAAAACAATTACATGTTCTTGAAGGAGAAATATTTACATTTTGGAGCAGACCTTTTAACAGATGCAACAAGATCACTTGATGCAGTGCATTCAGGATCTAGAGCTCCACTGGCCCAGCTGATAAACACATCCAAACAACAAAATAAATTCACAACTGCACATAGTTCATGCAAAAACATTCATTAAAAAATGCAAATAGAAGGAATTCTTTCAAATTATAAAAAATAATAATAATAATTGAAGAAGGATACAATATCATCCAAGACTGAATATTACCATGCATGAGGAAATAGAGTCTCTAATGCCCGCCCTTTATTCTCCCTATCCAAAGTGTTAGAATCCAACCCAAAACTATAAATGTCGAAGACCATGGTGCTGAAAGTGATGAAGAGGATAGGTGATAAAAAAATAAAAAATAAAAAAAGACCACAAATAATAGAATTACTTTAGCCAAAGATTATGAAAAAACAAAATGCGAGAACAAGTGGTTTCCACGTAATTGAGAATAGAAATAAGAGCAACTCAATCGTCTATCAAACAGTAAACCATTGGCAACAAAAACGTGAACTTTCATTTTTCAAAAAACAATAGCATACTTCACCATTCAAGAAAATGAACTTAGTAGTCATTATAAAATTATTTGTCAAGTCGGAATTACAAAGTTATAATCAGAGAACAGAACACTCACATAAGAAAGCCGGCGCCAACAAGCAACAAGGAAACAGTACGTGGTTTATAAGCCCATGCAGTCCACGGATCAAGATCACCTATATTTGATAAAAGACAATCACCATTCTCTCGAATTAGGTGATTCTTTTTATTCACTCTCCTTGGACCAATAAGTTCCATAGATTGAATTGAAAAGGTCCAATTTGCCTACTGCAAAACATAGTGACACACCATTGGTATGCATAAAAGACACTGCTACAATTCTTGAAGCTATACACTCATGGTGAATCCCAAAAAGTTGAAGAAATTATGCAGAAAAGAGCCACTGGCACGTAGTCAACTAATTCAAAGCATGAGAATCAATAGAGCTAACACAATTCAATTAACATACATATTTATATAGAACAGCACATTATGAGGAATATGAAATCATGGTGTGTGATCATGGTTGAACACACAAGAGTCGAAGAAGATTAGAAAGGGATGACAAGTTGACAATCAGATCAAAGCTCTTGAGGTCGATCTCAATCAAGGGGGAACTCTCCCCAAATTTAAAAAAAAAGACTTGCAGGGTCAATCTCACAATAACCAAATTAGTATTCCTGAAATGATAATAAGAAATGAAATATTTCTCTTACACAAATCCCTCAAAAGATGCAGTAGCAACAGAAAGGGAGAAAAAAAGGAAAGAAAACATAACGCTGTGGAATGACACAGAGAGCAAAGACGCTACAAACGTCAGGCACAATAACAAGGTAACCAACAATCCTTATCACATTCTGAACCACGCATGTAGTGAAACATTGACATGCATAAGAAAATAAATGCAATGATAAAATTCCCACTCGGGAAACATACAAAATCAAATCCTCAAACGAGCTATCAAGAAGTTTCTTTCATACCAATGCAATGGAGTTATAAATAGTCCCGTTGAAAAAATCCAGCACAGCGTGCAACAAGTGAGATAAACATACTTCGGTCAAAAAGTATGGGAACACAAAAGGCCCGTTAGGTAAAGTGATTAAGAAAACATTCCATTGAGGCATGTGAGATCTATCCCCTTTGCCAAACATAAGGAATCGACCCTACAATATGCCCCATTATTGACATTGACGTCAATCGCCATTTCTAATGAAACCATCCAGTGTAGACTTTAGAGTCAAAGAGACTCTCTATGCACTCCAATCATTTAAGGCCTAAAGTAATACTCATATAGAAATAGCGGCTAGCTACCTGCATACCCCACCAGAGAAGAATAAATTGTCGACGTCAATTAGACTTGGTCAAGAGAAGCTTACTAAAAATTGCAATATGACAGAGAGCACCAATATTTGATTTCTTCCCAACAGAGGCCGTAAAAACACTCTGATGGCGATCAACCAGTAGCTTCTTCATGGCCATGTAGCAGAAGTTAATTTAACTCTAGATTACTCAAAACTATTATGCCACTCGAGGCAAGCTATGACCAAGAAGTTAGAAGAAGAACCCGTAAGCAGCAATCTCTCTGTCTATTAGGACAGTGTCTACTTCTTGAAAATAAATAATCCAAAATACCAAGTCTAGAACCCACTTTAGCATCCATCTGAAATTAATAAATCAATAAAAAATTTCCTTCACTTTAGTAATAAGAGCATAACTAAAGTAGACCCAACTTTGGGGGAAAGAAAAAAGCCAACACTATTGAAAAGCAAGTATGATGCTAAAAGAATAATAATTAAATACAGCGATTAATCACGAATCAAAAAAGTTACCATCATGAACCCATATGATTTAAAGAGCCACTTTGAACTTGAACCTTCCAACAGAGGCATGATTATCAACCTACTATTTACCACTAGGACGGCGTTCAAAGAGTATTCCATTTTGAATAAATGCAAATGATATCAGAGATCAAACGAAATAGACGAAAACTCAGACCAGACTCCAAAGCAAAGTAACAATGAAGAATCAAAACCAACAAAGCCAAATTAGTTCCCCTAGAAGCTTAAAAACAACTCCAAGTCAGAAAAAGACGTACGTACTCAGAAGCGCAGCGCGAATAAAGAATCACAAAGTGAATGAAGGCGACGACGACGCATAAATAGAGATATTAATTATCATAAACACCAACCCAAAAACATCCCACGAAACAGGGGAATGATGCCGAGAAGATCAAAGCGAGAAACGAGGCGTAGAAAAAGGAACACTGATACACTCCTCTTGTGGGTATCGGTAGTAGAGACTAGAGAAGGGTTATTCACGCATAAAGAGGAATTGGGGGGCGACAAACGGCGGCCCAGCTGTGGGATTGAGAACAAAAGGATCTGAAGCTGTAAATCAGGAATAGAGGGCAATAGAGAGCGTAGAAGAAGAGCAGTAATGAGAGTAAAGAGAAAGGGAAGAGAAATTGCATGAAATTGTGATAGCAGTGAGTGAGTGAGTGAGAGAGTAATGGGTGTCTGTGAGAGAGCTGAAAGAGACTGAAAATGCGAAAATGGCGGATGAAGGAAGAAAGAAGAAGACGAAGTTGAATTTTACAAAGCGAATCAGAGATCGTGCGGGCGGACGACGGTCAAAGCTAGATTTGAAGGTTTTCTTTTTTTCTTTTTTTTTAATTGGAATTTATAAATAGTTATGAGAGAGAGTGAAGGGAAATTAAGAAAAATAAAAAGAAAAAAGAAAAAAGAAGAGCTGTTATTTAATTTGTTATGCCATTTTCAGTTTTTAGGCTCTTCCTGAAAGGACGCGTATGTTTCAGCCCAGTACCCGCTTCGTTTATTTTTCTTGCTTCTTTTCTTATTAAATTATAATTATTTTTTTTCCTTTTAATATATGGGGTGGAAATTTGAATTCTCTCGAATGTCTGACTTTTGCTAATCATATGGATACATGACTGTTGCTGCATATAGACATGAGATAGGTAGGTGAAAGTAGCTTGCTTCTCTTCTCTTAAACTATTACACATGTGACTCGAGAAGAAAAGACAGTGAGCAGTTCTTCGCTTAGTAGAGCTATCAACCACTACAAAAGGATTGTTTGTTGTACTCGTCCAAATTAAATGATAAAAGTATATAATTTTTTTTAAAAAAGTATTTAATAGATTTTTAAACTTTTTTATTTTATTGTACCAAATGAGTACGTGAACTTTAACCCGACTTATTAGATTTAAGAATATATTAGACAGACAATTAAAAATTTAAGAACTAAATTGGTAATTTAACCTTATTTCTTCTATTTCGATTATTTAATTCATAATTGATACATTGTTTATTTTTATACGGGAAAATATAATAATATAACAAAATAATTACATATTTCAATTAATTTAGAAATATATCTCCAAATAATAAGATTGAAATTTAATTTCTATGATAACACTTTAAAAGAATTACCATTACTTTATTCTTTGATATCAAAACAAGTGTAAAATATAATTGGGCGATATCAAGAATATTAAATAAGTCATGCAATTATGTCACTTTGTCCACATTTAGAAAATATAAGGTTGGACCTTTGTTTTCTATTTTTTATATGTATAAATTTTTAAATAGGTGTCTTTTCCTTGATTCTTAAAAAAAGAATAATAATAATTAAAGGTCTCTAGTTTAATTCTCCACTTATAAAAAATTATTGAAATCTCTTCCTATTTTAATAAAATTTCCTTTAATTGGTAAGAAAAATTTAAATTCCTTAGTTGATCAAGGAGTTGCTTCTTATTTTTTAAAAGAGTTGATCATACGTAAAGTAGTTTTTTTAGTACAACATAGATGTGGAAGATTGTACTTTCGGACTTCAAATAATATAATTAGTATCTTACCCACTGAACTATACTTAAATTAGCAAAGAAAATCAGGAGATTTGAAGGTTAGACAAAAATCATCATAAATGAGATTAAGTTAAATAACATTGATTGATAAAAAATATAATATATAATAAATTGAATTATAGAGTAAGAAGTTGAAAGGAATAGTGAAATTAGGGTTGGGAATGGGACCCAAATGGCACATAAAAGGAGCCTAATTAAAGACACTTGTTTGATGAGGAATATGCAATGTGTCCAAACAAACGTACGTGCAAAATATTGTGTAGGCCTCACTGCCCTTAATAATCAATCAAGACATGGTCACATAATTAATTGGTTGCTACATCAATCCAGCTGGGAGAATATCTTACACTTTTTTTCTCTCTCTCTTTCTTAATTTAACTCTCCCCTATTCATTCTGCTTTATGTAACGTTTTTTTTTCTCTCTCTTAAGTATAGTTTTCAAAAACTTGTTTCTATTTTTTAAATTTGACTAAGAATTCAAATATATTTCGTGAAAAACTCACTGATGAAATTGTACATAAACAAGTATAATTTTTAAAAACAGAAAACTAAAACGAAATGGTTATCAAATGACACCTTAAACATCAAATATTATGCTTTTTTCACATTTTAATGCAACGACTATTACAAAAGAATACGAAATTCACAATATAAACTTTTTTCCGTTGAACTATATTATAAACAAGAAGAGAGAATTCAAACCTACAACCTGATACTAATATCGCATCGGGGATTACAACGTACAATGGATCACTTTTTTTTTTAGCATTTTGGATATGAACAAGCAGCTGTACATAGCTGGTTGAGATCAGATCTGCAAAATGGGGGGAAAGATATTAAAGAAGAGTGGTCCATTGTGTTAGCCAATATAGTGCTTATGCTGACCGACCAAGCAGTTGCAATCAAATGTTTTTAAGTTATTTCGGATAAGATAATGAATGAACACAATCTGTGCTTTCACAGCATTGACACAAATTTTTTCTTCTTCCCCCAATAAATGAACACAAAAACAACCCCTATGTCTTTCTTTTCTTTTTTATTTTTTAATGTTTTGTTTCCTTTTAAAAAATTGTCAAGAGATCCACAGCCATTTAAATAGTCAATCTAGTTGTTGAACGTTTATGAGATTTTAAAAAATGCTTCCCTTTTATGTTGTCAAGATTCCATGTCCTTTTCTATTTTGAAAATTTGAATCATTTGGCCTAAAGCTTTTACATCTTTGAAATCTATATTTTCCCTCGAATTTATATTAACTTAGGAATAAGGCTTTTACAACGACAATATATATATTTTTTTTGTTGAGTTGAACATGTGGAGGTGAGAATTCAAACTTCCAACTTGTTAGTTGAAAATATATAACAATAACTTGTTAGTTGAAAATATATAACAATAAATTTAAATTGATACTGTAATAGTTAGGGAATGGTAATATTATCTGTAAGATCTCTTTTTCCTTTTTGATAAAGAAAATATGAGTTATTATTAGAGAGAGAGATGGGATTTAAAAAAAAAAAAAAAGGATGATGGGCCGACAAGGCAACCAGAGCACGATATGAAAGGACATGGGATGGAGGGTCACAGAGGTCACAAATGGGGAGAAATTAAGAATTGAATTGTAGACTAAGACCATTGATATCTGAAGAATTTCTGAGAACTATGAGACAAATAATTAATTTCCAATAACTCTCTGGCCTCACTTTCTGCCATTCAATGCGCACAACTGTCCAAGCCTTTCAAAACATTTTGTGTTTTTAAGGTATCAGAAAGTGACATTCACAGCCTGTCTTCTTCTGCCATTGTCTCATCTGATACCCTATTTTTTCCTACACCACTATCGCTGTTGCATTCCCTGGAAAAAAAGAAAAGAAACAAGCACTACTTTCAAATTTAAATTGTACCTTCCCAGTGGAATGGTTTACAGTTGGTACAGCTACAATTCTCTGGGGATTGGAGAATTGGTCAGATCAATCTTCTCATTATACAATATGGTCTGTGACTGTGTGATCTGAATATCTGCTGGGCCAGGAGATTTACCATTAACCCATTTTCAGATTCAGACAGGGGATCAGAACTAAAAAACTCAGCCCATCACAATTTGGTATCAATGATTTTGACATGGCACAGAAAATTTTCCATTCTTTGGGGGCTTCTTTGCTGTTTCATAGAAGTGCAAGGACCCAACATCTTAAAAAAGGGGGATAGGGAAAGATACATACAAACTGTGCAAGGACCCAGCATTCATTAAAAAGAAGTCAGGGAAAGATGCAGACTGTGCTGCTGTACTGTTGCATCTTGCACCCCTCCTTCCTCTGACATGGCTGTTGTTTTTGAGGACTAGACATTGTTTACTGTCAACCAATTTCGAAACCAAATATTTCACTTCGCAATTTTACAGGCCTACTATTCTTTTTGCACCCCCCCAAAAAAATGATATTTTACAAGTATGTGATTGGGGTTGAAATAAATTTCTGTACAAAAAATAATCACATGTAATTTCCTGAACCGAACCTTGCAGTGCATCATCACTTTCCCCATCTCCTTTGCGAACGTGACATTTTTGGTCCCCCCATTATTCAACTCCTTGCCTTCAATCCTCTCAAGTCTGTGGTCCAAATTCCAGCCTAGGAAGCGGATGCTCTTTTATTTTCATGAACCACATTTGATGTCCCTCATGCACCTCCAAATCTGTTACCAAGCAGAAAATTACCTAGGTAATATAATATTGCTGTAGCAAGAATAACAGACTTTGCCATTTTTTTCAGTTTTTGTTTCCCAAGTAGCTTCAATTCTCAAGGTCAAGGGTAGTAATACCTGAGCTTCATCAGTTTTGCTGTGCTTTTACTGCGTTCTCAAAATTCCTTCCAGTAAAAAGGTGGCTGTGCTGGCTCAGTTATGATCCTTCTTGCTCCTTTTTAGCATCATGGACATTTGGTTGACATAGTCGTGCCCTGTCTTACTTCCACCCATCAACCACTCAAGAGCCTCAGCTGCAGCATCCTTTTCTGCGTTCTTTTTGTTGGTACAAGGTTGTCCCATAATTTGCACTCCGTTAAATTCCACGGTTGCTCGAAATTGATTATTCTTCAGTTGCTTAGTCTTGTAAGTGGGTGCAGCATACCCAGCCCTCGTGAGTAAAGTCTGGAGTTGACTCTTGGAATTATCACCACCAGGTCCGCTTTCAGTTCTTGAAACAGAAGTTGGTGGTGGTGGTGCTGCCAGAGTAGATGCCTTGGGGGGCTGCTTAAGGATCTGGCGGCCAAAAACAAATCGACCTTCACACTGGTCTTCTGAAATAAGCAAACGTACAGCAGATAGGAGCTCATGGTGGGAGTGCAAGTCCATCGTCTTTGGATTTAGTAGCTGCACATTGACCAAATCAATGAGTAGAGCACTTGGGGTCGTCTAGTAACATTTCATGTGTTATGTGGCTTCGTTTTTATATTTTCTATATTCAAATAACATCAATCAAAATTTAGCCATTTTTACTGATTCTAAAATTTGATTAAGATTTTAATAACATTTTAAAAACTAAAAATTCATAAAAGATACTCACTCAAAATACATCGTTCTAGAAATATAAAACAGTATTATTATCATGTGGAATCTTAAATAATTGTGGTAAAAAAAAGTAAGAAAAAATAGTATCATCAACTAAAAGTAAACAAAAACAACAGGTACTATCAGCATCCGAAATATGATGTTCCACTTACTTTCTTCTGTATAAGCTCTTCAAGTTCCAATCTCAATTTCTGATATGTCTCTGCTACATCAGGTTTCATAAAAAATTCCAAAAACCCGCTCAACATTTTCAAGTGTCCATCCTGCAAGTGCAAGAGTTTACTACTAAATCCAG
>NW_019104556.1:563230-576434 GCF_001995035.1 Momordica charantia | reverse complement strand
CGGCTTCTGTAGGTCTGTTGTACCCTTTTTTTTTTTTGAACAAGATATGAACTTTTCATTAACATATGAAAAGGAACAAAATTGTTTAAAGATACAAACTCCCAAAGGAGTGAATATAAATAAAAGAAAGCAACAAAGCTAAGGAGTTATAAATGCCTCCCAATTGGAACATATCATACTGTAGGTCTATTGCACCTTTTTTCTTTTGTTTTCCATTTGTCTGTCCTCTCTCTCTATATATATTTTTTTAGGTTTTTATAGGGCAGTTTATTTAAAGGTTTGAAAAATAAATTAATTCTTGTTTTCATTTTCTACACAAAAGATGTCCCACACATCAGGACTCTGTCCTTTGCATCCTTTGCATCTCTCATCATCCATCTCCCCACATGTACAGTTCTTTGATCTTTAAAAAAATATATATATATATTGAATACTCCAAAATGTGTTCTGCGATTATGTCCTAATTGAATCTATGACTGACACTGACAGTCTGCAGAAAATAGCATTACAATGTCCATGCTTTCTACAACATATGATTTGGCCAATCAAATGAGTTATCATGATGAGGAAACTTGACCTCAACAACGGAAAGGACAAACTATAAATGGATTAATCTGCTTAGCACCAAGGGATTAGAAAAGGGAAAAGAAAATTTTATTAAAATTAGATAAGGACAATGACATACCACAACAGAACAAACTCCAGGATATAGGCCATAGCAAATAACTGCACGTATGAGGTATTCATCATGACTCCAAGCATTGTAAGAGTCTGAGTACCCATCAACCAAGCCAGTATCTCTGAGCAAAGAGAAAAACTCCTTCCTTAGTGAATCAATAGCCTTCATCGATTGTAAAGAAAGAAAGTTCTTCCAACAGAAGTCATATGCACCAAAGTTCCTTTCAGCTTCTTTCCATCCCGCATAAGCCCGGATAATAGCAAGGTGATCGCTGCAATCTTGTGAAAATTGAGACTTTGCAGCCTCTGCAGCCTTTAAATAAATAAAACAGAATACATTAATGTGGGAACTGTTTTACTTTCTATTATTTTGATTTTAAATTTATATGTTTTAATAACATAGGAGACTTTTTATTTACTATTTAGTAAAAGAAAATATAGGATAGGGTGAAGATATGATATCACCTATATCTAAAAGAAAATGAGATTACAGAAAAGCTTCACATGGCATCTCTCTCTTCTCTCCAATGATTTCTCCGACTAGAAATTGGTAGTGCATAAGAAGTCCATGCAAAGGGTGGTACCACAAAAAAAGTTCAGTGCACATCCTGAACAAAGTTTTTTATGGCCATGATCTTAGAGGAAAAGCAAGGATTATTTGGATCAACAGTCTAGTCTATTATTCCTGATAAACTGGAAGGCCTTATCCAGCTTTTTTTTCCCATACCTGATACCATCAATGAAATATCAGTTTCTTACCCCCACAAAATTTAAAAAAAAAAAAGTCTTAGTCTATTATTTGGAGTATATTGTATGAGAGGAACAAGAGGAATTTCCATAGCAAAGGAGGAGGAAGAGGAGGAGAAAACGTTTTCTCTTTCTCTGAAATGAATACCCCATGATCTGGAGTGAAAACTTTTTCTCTTTCTCCGAGATGGGTTTGCAGTTCACATCAGCTTCAAAACCCTTTTCAGTACTCCAACCAGGAGGAGGAGGAGAAAACGTTTTCTCTTTCTCTGAGATGGATACCCCATGATCTGGAGTGAAAACTTCTCTTTCTCTGAGATGGGTTTGCAGTTCACATTAGCTTCAAAACCTTTTTCAGTACTCCAACCAGAATTTTTCAAGGAGTCTAACAAATTTTACCTCTAAATTTGATTAATGTAAGTGAATACCTATTATACGATATAGCATGGTGCAAACAGACTTACATCCTTCTTCTCCAGTGGTGTTAGAAAAGGGTCTCTCACACTGAGACCAGCAACAATGGTCAAAATTGGATCCAAACAGTTGAAGGTAGCACCTAATATCAACATCTTTCCCAGTTTTGGCTCCATTGGGAGCATGGTCAAATAACGACCTGTCAGGAACACTGAATGAGGTTATCTGTTCCATATTACAAAACCATACAATACAATTTTATCGGATGTTCCCGAAGGGACATCCATACAATACAATAAGCTATAATCATCAAAACGGAAAGTAGAACTAAACTTTACTTCATACCTAAAACTGTAAGATTTTCACTCTCGTCAAATGCCCCAATGATTTTAAGATATTCAATAGCATTCTGAACCTGCAAACAATAATTGACCAAAAATGATTGTAGCAAACGTGAAAAAAGTACAGATAGCCGATAGGGGATGTGAATACAAAAGGAGCTGATAGACAATGGAATGCAAAAGGTTTAAACGTGGCAACTTCACCATATACTGTATCCAGATTGAAATAAAAAGGGAAAACACAATTACCGCTAGTAGTTCTGGTGACTGCAAAGCCCTAGATAGAAACTCTGATATACTTCCAAGCTTTAAACTTTTTATTTGCAAGCAGAGGGACTGTAAAGGTGTTCTCAAAATTTCTGGCAGCTGATACTCAGCAAAAACATCAAACACGCACCTAGGGTATAGATGATAACATTCTCCTGGTTGAACACGGCCAGCCCTTCCTCTTCTCTACAAGGGGAAAAAATAAACAATCAAAACTAACAACTTGAAAAGATTTGAAATGCTGAAAATATCTAGAAACCTCCATACACACAATTCTCGTTGCTGTCCATGGTCAAACTCTTAGAAAAGGGATGGAGCAAAACACAAAGAAAATTCCAGACGGAGTAATGAGATTGCAAAGTTTACCCACACTCAAAATGGTCACGTATTTGATTGCATATTGCACATGTACTTCAGAAAAGAAACATTGGAGCAACAAGAACCTCCTGGTCTGATCTACAAGATTCATGAACTTTCTACCATAAATGAATGCTACCACTTATTAGTGTGTTGGGCCACACAGCAAAATTTCCTCCCCCCAAGGGTTAAATACATTTTTATATCTCATTCTTCCACGTTAATAGCATTTGTTTCTTACCTCGTATTGAATTCCAGGTTTAAAAAATTAAGAAAAAATCATCCTGATACTTGGTTAGGTTTGATTAAAAAGACAACTTCTGAGAACTGATTCAAAATACATATTAGCAATTAGTTCTATATATATAGTAGTTTTTAAAAGCTGGAAACAGGAGAATAATGCCTCCTATATTCAGATCCTATTCAGGAAGATACTAAATAATATCTACCAACATACAACCAGCCTTGTTCTTTTTTTAAATTTAATGTATACTGTATCCTGGTAGAGCAATTGGAGACAATGCTCTGCCCTAAGAAGAGGGCGAAGAATTAGTTCAAAAAAAGAAAAAACAGCAGCCATCATCCAATGAGGCTGCAAAATTCTCTCCAACACAGCAAAAGTGGGAAAAAATGCATGAGAAAAATGTATGGTATGTCAGTTATACGGAAAGTAACATTCAGACAAAAAAATAGAATGGAGATCTCACAAAGTTCCATGTATATGCCAACATCAAAGGGAGAGGCAGAACACATATCTTTAGCAAGAGAATATAACCTTACTTGTTGAGCAGAAACCTTGGATATCCAAGAGGGAAGCAGACAAGGAGTGTTATTTAAAGCATCATATGATGTTTCTTTCGCCTTTCCACAGTCCAGAACATACACAACATCATTTATCGTGATACTAGTCTCAGCAATATTTGTTGCAAGCACTATCTTCCTCACTCCTTTGTCAGGTTTAATAAATATTAACCTCTGCAGACATTTGAAATTAGCGTTGAAACTTTGATAAATATAAAAGTTTGAGGAATAAAATTTTAGAAAGAAAAAGAAAACAGCATAGGGTATATATCGGATCACATTCATGCTTTCACAGTCACTCAAAAAAGTATGATCATTTTTCTTTTTATCTTTTTTTTTTAAAGTATGATCACATTTATCTTTCTCAATCAAGATGAAAAATATTGGCTAACTAATATCTCATGCAGGAAAAGTACAAACAGAGAGAGAGAGAGATGTGGCAAATCAAATTGATCTATTTCCACAATACAAAATATTACCTGCTCTGTACTGGCCATAGAGCCATGGCATGCCAGCAACAAAACACGACTTGAATCACCTAGTAAAGGGTGAGCTAGAAGTTTTTCCTTCAGAGAACTGATGTCATCCCACCCAGTCATAAAAACAAGAATAGCTCCAGGAATTTCACTCTCACATATCCTGACTAGAAGATATTCTATGAGATTAAAACCAAGACAATCTGGATTCCAACATGATAAAGACTCCTGAGTTTGAAGACTGTACTCCTTAAAATCGGCAGCCATAACTGCATCCTAATTACAAAAGTTCCAAGAGGGAAAAAATGTTAGAAGATTAGGACTTTGAAGTATCAGTATATCGAAAAACTTCAAATACCTGGACAGTAGAGGCAATCTGAGTTTTCCTCTTTCGTGGTGCTTGTTTGCTCATTTTCCACGTTTTCTCTTGACCATAATCATCTATTTGATTGTATGGAGTTAATTTGTAACCAGTCATTTCTAGAATATCTTCCAGAAAATGAGTTCGGACAGGATGCGTGAATCCCTAATGCAGACCAAAGCAAAGGATTCAGCACATCTTTCAACAAAATTTCTAGTCCTTGATTTAAGCTAATTTCCACCAACAGGAAAAATATTCAAAATGAAGGTTTTGGAACCTTTCTATCCAAAATTTCCACTCACTATCCAACTCAAACAACCAACATTAGGAAATATAGCCTTCTTAGGGTTATTTAAATCTTAAGAAATAAATTCAACTTTTCAGTCTGTTGTCCCCTTGGCTCCAAGTTGGCCCCTTTATTTTCACAGATTGCCGATCTCTGGGAATCGTAGGATTGTTTATCTTTAAAAATCATGAGTCTGAAAATAATTACACAATAACCTTAAACAAGTCACAGTTCCTAAAACCTAATTTGCAAAAAACTCTACCAAACAGTCTTAGGTTTGAAACTCTGCAAACAATATGAATTCAGTTAAATGAAACCAATCTCCTTTACAACTATGCTCAACCCTTGGAGTTATACCACAAAAATGTTTTCGAACAAGAAACAATAGATAATACAAGTTAAATTATAAGATACAGGAGTAAGAGAATCTATAATGATGAATAAAGATTTTAAAAAAAGGACCGATCCCGTAAACTTTAAAACTCAGTCATAGAGGAGTAAGACTGAATGGCAGACTAACACTCATAACAACATTGAGTTCTCCAAAAACAATAAAAAATTTCTTGTTACCGGAATGTGAATTATTTGAGCCCCTCCAAAGAAGGATGAGAAAAGTTCTGCATCTAAAGTTGCACTCATTAGAATCAACCTCAATTCTGGTCGGCGAGGAAGGAGATCTTTCAGGACAATAAGCAGAAAATCTAGAATGAAAAATATTTTAAATGAGAAGTTATAATTTTCACTTTTCATAGTACAAAATCACCAATTCTAATCACTTTTCACCTTCATTCATTCCACGTTCATGAATCTCATCAACAATAACATGGGTTATGCCTTTTAAATTTCTATCTACCAACAATCTTCTCAACAAGATGCCGGTGGTGCAAAAGAGAAGATGAGTGTCCCTTCCTTTCATACCCTCCAGCCGCACTTTATAACCAACCTTGAAGAAATACATCAAGAAACAGAAACATTATCATAACCCATAATGTTAGATGGTAATGGTTTTTGTTTGACATTTTGAGCTACTTACAGATTCACCCAATTTCTCCCCTCTCTCAGAAGCAACTCTTTCAGAGACAGACATAGCAGATATACGTCTTGGCTGTGTACATATGATGCTACAAACAGCTCCACGAAGTGATTCTATTTCTGATTCCAGAATAAATTGGGGAACTTGCGTAGTCTTGCCACAACCAGTTTCACCTGATATAATAATAACCTGCAGAATCCAAATTCCAGCCATTACAAGGCAATCGAAAGCTTGGGAAATTATTAATTTTATTTTTGCAGTATACATTAATTACATGTCACAAAATAGTGAAAAATGAAACTCAAGGCGGATCTGACAAACAAAGTTAATATAATATGGGCGAGATAACGAACCAATATTCTTTTCCAAAACCATAATGTGAAACATTGGCTTTCAGAAATACATATACTTTAGAGGGTTCAAAATGTTTGAGTGTTCTTATAAGAAAGAGTTTTTTTTTTCAATTAAACAAAGAAGGACAAGAGATCCAATCTAACATATCTTTTTAAGAAACAATTACCTTATTTTAAGGGGAAAAAAGGTAAACAAATACAAAATAGAGGTTATAAGGCATCCATAAAAAACAAAGGAGATTCTAGAGAAGCTCTCCAATTGGTCAAAGAAAGAGAGTAATTAATTTATATACTGAAAAATTCTAATAAGAGACTCCAACTAGAAAGTGAAAAGAGATTACACCCCCAAATTTTTTTATAAGAGATTATACCCCCAAAAGAATTCAAAGATCCTTCCTAAGTTTTGATTATTTTTCTAATCTTATCTGTCCAAAGCTACCACAAAATTGAAAAAATGGAGTTGATCCAAAGAACCTTAGCCTTAGCCTTCCTCTGAAAGGATGATCTAAGAGGACAATGCGCAAGAACATTTTTTTAGCGTAGCAAATATGGTAAACAGAAGTGTACAGCATTAAACACCCAGCCCCGAGATCCGCACGAGTAGTCACAATCCAAGAAAGGATGATCAATGTCTTCCCCACTTGTTTAAAATAGTACACACCAAGACTAAGAGAGGGAGGAGCATGGATTCCTTTCCCAAATTTTCCGAAGTATTTACACCACCCAAAAAGAGAGTCCAATGAAAACTTGAAGTGGAGTGGATTGGAGTGGCATGGAGTGGATTCCTCATGTGTGTGTGCACACACATGCTCGAGTGGTAAGATGTAAAGAAAATTATATTGCAGAACAGTAGAAAAGCATATAAATAATGTAACAGCATGTCTAGGATAGACGAGTTATTTCTAGTGTAGTGAAAATGCAACTTGGCTACTAAATTGATATTGATGAGGATAGCAGTCAATAACAACTTATAAAGAAATGACGCATTAGCATGCAGGCAGGAGTAAGTTAAGAAGACACCGTATATAAATGTATAAAACCATATAAACCTGATTCTGTGAGATTGTGGACAATACGGCCTCCTTCTCCTTGTATGCAGGGAGATTTTTCCGGAATTCCAGCATTTCTCTTCCTTCAGAAGATGACTGGTTTTACAAAATAATGTATAAATCAAAAGGTAAATAAAAATATAATACCAGAAAAAAATTCTATGATTTGTGCCATGAGAAAAATAACTTAAAACCTGAAAGGTGAAACTATATCTTACTGGACAGGCTTCATTACCAGCAAGAGAAGAGTAAGAAAATGTAAGTGTGTCTACATAAAAGCTTTTGTCTAACTAAAAGATATAAATGTATCTACACACTTATTTCTAATTGAAAAGTCCCAACCAAATCGCTTGAAAATGAGAAGCCTGCTAATTTGAATTTGATCTCAAAAGTCATAAAAACAATTATCATGTCATTATTCAGAATGTGCAAACCTATGAACAAATTTCTTTTTTTTTTTTAATGAGAAAGACAACTTCCATTGAGATTGAAAGAATACAAGGCGGCAATACAAAAAATGAAAAACCCAGGCCAAAAAGGGAGCCAAGAAGCAACAAAAACAAAAGTAAAGAAAGAAAAACAGAAACAATTACAAAAAGGGCCTCTAAGAGATAAAGGATGATCATTGAAGTCCTATGATGGAAGCCCAAAGGGAGGCATTGAACTTGGCCAAGTCCCAAACCTCCTCCTACCTCCTCCTAGGAACTTTCCTTCTCACTTAAAGACTCTCCTATTTCTCTCAAGCTAAATATTCCATAAAATCGCCAAAAAAAAAAAAAAAAAAAACTCCCTGTCACACAAACATCATTTAGTTAAATTAAGAAGTACTGGAGTGATTTGTCAAACATTTGATTTTCTAGTGGAGAATTCTTTTAACAAGTTCAATTAAATTTTCTGTAACAAGTTCAATTAAAAAAATTCTCAACTAGCAAATCAAATTTTCAAAAAATCACTCCAGTATTTCCTAATTTAACTAAATGATATTTCATACATCAAATAGACCTCAACAAACTCGCTTTCTCAACTAGAAAAGAAAATAAATTCGGAGTAAACTTTCGAGCAGCAGGACTGTATTTCTAAGATCAAATCCACGCATTTTATAGAAACAAAAAGTTCTTGCATAAGTATTTAGAGAAGTTTGTAAATGCATCATGCTAATCATAAGACCACACCTGAGTCAAACCTATAATTTAGAAACTAAACAATTATTCAACCAAATGAATGCTCTAGGGGATAAAGCGAACAGATCATTTTATGGAGTTGAACCTGCCAAGCAAGCTGTTGATCACGCAAATGCAAACTTCTCCGCCAAAGAATCTTTTCCATCACAGCCTTACTAGATGCTTGTAGCTCAGGTTGCTCAAAAAGCCCTTCATCTGTAGCAATACTACCACTACTGCTCGATCGAGAGACAGAGATATCTTGAAAACCGTTTAACCTAGACTTTTGAGAGAGAAATTCTCCAATATGTGCATCAACTCTTCTAAGCAAGCCGGGAGGCAAAGAGACCTGTTCAAATTCAGAAAGCTTTTCAATTTCCGGAGAAATATGCATAAAAGCATACTAGGGAAAAGAAAACCCAGAAACTGTACACTTGAAAAGGAAGCAACAAGACCACTGTTCATTTATGTCATATTGAGGACTTAAATGATAAATTTAAGCAAAGCTGGCAATGATGCAAAGAAGAATGTGGCTTCCAAGTGAAATAGAGAAATGAATAAAACTTTGACAATTAGCACTGAGCAGATGGTTGTCAAAACATGTGAAACAAAAACGAGCTGTAAAATGAAGCAATGCTTATAATACCTCTCTCTGTGGACGCCGATCATCCAAATCAAATCTGTAGTTCGGTAATGGAACCTTACTAAAAACAGCGACTTTAGCATATAGATGGCTGCCAAGAACGACAGCCAGAACATTAAGAATCACAACCATACATTTTAGTGGTGACGCATAACATGTTCAAAAGAATAAAATGTTACCTAAAAAGTCCCATTCTACTTGCCAAATCAGCTATTTGTTCAAAATCATGTCTATCCTTTTTCTCCCTAGAAACCACCTCTTGCTTCTCCTTGTCGCGTAAAAGTAATGCTAACTTCCTTTTCCATACATCAATGTTTACAGAAGGTGAAACACCCTACACATATTTCAATAATGTATCATAACAATCTTGTAAGAAAGTAAATAAGCAAATATCCAACATATCAAAAAGCAAAGTACACATTCACATGCTACATAAATACAGCGTGATTGTATGTATACAAACACACATATTTATTCAAAAAACAGATATTACTATAAAATTCTAACTTCCTTTCCCATACATCAATGTCTACCTTCGTTTCTGAAATTCAGTCCCAGAAACGAGTAGAAACACAAACCAGCTGCTTTGAGAGGTGCCAATCAAATTTCTTGACGTTATCAAAAGTTCGTCCAAAATTCTTCTCGATTAAGAACAACGACTGAACAAGTAGTCTATATTGTCACTAGCAGCCCAACACCAATATACCTTTATCTATCAACCAGTCACCAAATGAGCATCATAGCCAGCATCTTAGGCCATCCATTAAAGAACCGAGTAAATAACAACAAAACGTAATCAATTGTTGAGCCACATAGAGCATGGCTTAATCAACACTTAAACTAGAATCAAAAATACCAATCCAGGAAAAAAAATGCCTGGTTCAAGTAACTGGAGCTTCAAGAGCGACTAAAAAGCTCAAGGAAATACCAAAACAGTCGACCTGAACTAAACCGCCCCAATCATAATTCCCGCTTGAGAAGCCAGGCTTTAAGTCAAATGCACGCCCACAATTTGACAGTAGGAAAAAAACGACGCTAATCAACTAATCAAAAATCAAGTAAAAAATGCAAAAAGAATCCAATCTCACCGGATGATGCGAAAACTCATAATCACAATCGTCGTGGTAGGCGGAATCATAGTGCACCGAATTGAAATGCGAATTCCCGGTGTGGAGCAGTTCCGGAGATCGAGTGTGCAAGTCAGACGCAGCAGTGGGTCCTGAATTGAGCAGCGCGACCGGAGCCTCCTTCAACTTGCAGTCAACAGCCGAAACAGCAGCAGAGGAATAATTAGAAGAAGTGATGACGGAGCGGAGACGCAGGTGAGGAGGGACGTAAACGGCGCCATTGGATGAAGGAGTGCGGTCCTTCATCGTGAGACGATGAGAATTGTAGGGTTTTAGGGTTTTGGGGAGAGAAGCTGCGTAACGGAATTCCAGGGACAGATGAGGAAGAGGAAGAAGATGAAGAGAAGATGAAGATTGCATGCAACGAACGAACGATGAGGAGTTCGGTTTCAGAGGGTGGAAATGGAGAGCTCCATGGAAGGCGAGGCGGCGGTGGTTTTGAGGTTTTTTCTTTTTTCTTTATTTTCTTTTTCTTTCCGTTCGAAATGGTGGCTGAGCACGGGGAGCGACAGTGAAGAGAGAACGGACAGTTTGTTTGTTTGTTTGTTCGGTCGGTGCAACGGCGCAGTCGAAGTCGAGCCTACTCCTCTCGAGTCCTCAGTCACACGCGCCATCCGTGGGATGACCCATAAACTTCCACGTCACCTCCGCTCCGTTACGTCCAGCGGGGCGCCCACGTGGATTTTTCGGATACATCTTTTTTTAGACAACACAATTTGTAAAAGTAAAAGTAAAACCACCGTTAAATTATGAAATTACCTACTTAAGTTTCCCTTGTAATTATGAAAACGTTTGGAATTAAACTTTGTCAGATCCTAATTGGAAGAAGACCATCCATATCGAGAAGTTGGCTTTTGTATAGATGACATTAATCTTCTTTGTTAGATTTTTTGTTTAGAATTTTGTTGAAAGAAATGGGAACCTATTATTGGAGAATTGACTTTAAATGTATATAACACGATTTTTTCTTTGCTTTGATTGGTTATCTTTCATGTGAATATATTTAATTTTTATGTAATCTATGTGACAGCTATTTAATTTAATGATTTTATTATTTTTTAACTAAATAGTTTAAATTAAAAATAATTTCATAAATTTTAAGGTATAATTGAAATAACAAAAACATTTTGTACTTTTCAAATATGATTATATTTGTTGATCCTCTTTTTAAATAAACGACATAGTTTTGTTATAGGAATTCTTTTTGCACATTTTAGAAGGAAGATAGCATGTTTCAATTTTGCCTTTGTTGGATTTTGGGCTCGCCTAGAGGGCAAGTTTCAGTTAGATTTTTCTTCGGCCCACTAGAATAATAACTTGGGCCATAACACCACCAACAATGAACTCTTTTGCTTTTAATACAGTACATAGACGTGGAGATTCAAATTCACAAATATAGGTGCATTAACCTAGCTATTCACCCATGTTTAGATTGATCATTTTGACGAGCCCTGTTAAAATTTTTCTATTGTTGTTTATACCATAGGCCACATTTAATATAACTATGGTCTATAATCTACGGTGTAATTTAAAGTAATTCTTTTTTTTTCTTCAAACTATTGTCTATTATTGAATTTCCATTCAAACATCAATAACGTTTTTAGCCATGGTCTTCAATGAATGATTATATTAATGGTTATTGGAAAACCTAGACTCACAACAGAAACGACTTATTATAAATTATTGTTTATGTTTAAAACGGTTATATTTTTGTTTAAAAAAATGGTTATATTTCATTAAATTATTGTTATATACAGATATGTTGATACGTGCATTAACATGCTACTTAAAAAATGGATTCTGTTAATGAGCAAATTAGATTTTAAGGATGAAAGTTCGATCTCATGTATCAAATAACGCTTGACGAGAGTGACATGCCCATATATTAAAATATATTAATATCTATTAAATTTTTCTTATCAATGTTTAATTTTTAATGCATTATTGACTAGGAAGTTCAAATTTTAGTTTAATTCTTATCAATATCTATTAGTTTAATTTTTAATGCATTATTGACTAGGAAGTTCAAATCCTATAATGACGTATTAAATCAAAGTATTTTTAAAACGTTTTCCTAATAAAATAATGGACATTAAATTTCTAATACAAAATGGCAAATTTTGAATTACCTAAAATATCAGTGACAATAACAAATAGCATTTTGCATTTTGTTTTCTCATTTAATTTTAGGGACAATTTTGAGTATTCTTAGTTAAGTACCATTTTCATTTATAGTACAATAAATATGGGACGGAGATTAAAGCTTCATTCTCTATAGAATGAACAAGATATCTGACTATTGAATTATGTACAAGTCGGCGCATTCTTGAATATATTTTAACTACGTGGTTCGTTTTTTTAGAAAACTATATTTATTTGATCTTTCCATTTTTTATTATCAATAAGCAACCACTCATGCTATTAGGGAAAAAAAAAAACTGAAAGCCCACCAAACAAACTGAAGTTGGTTAACATGATCATGAGTTATAGAAGGAAACCATATTTAAAAGACAACCCAAGCTTAGATTATACATTAGGTCATATTTGCTATCATATTATATTTACCCAATATCATAAATCAGATATACAACCAAAATGGAAGGAGAGAGAGAAAATGAAGAAGTTATTAGAATTTATTATTATTATTATTTCTCAAGACAGTAGAAAAGTAGAAAAATTAAAAAGATGAGTGTAAGTGATGCATTCCCAGCAGCAGCAATACACATTACAGCCGACATAGCTACCTCGTATGCATCTCTTACATCCCCCATTAATTTCCACACACAAAATGCAAAATTCAAATTAATAATTATAAATTACATAATAACATATCATCACTATAAAATTAAAAATAAATAAATAAAAAGGTATCATTTAATTCATTCGGACCGCTACCTCAATTCCCCGCATCGCAACGCAACGACGTCGCTTGCTCTGCCACTTCTGCTGATCATCTGCTCATAGAAACTCGGGAGACAGAAATTTGCAAAGCTTCACTTTTTTCTTTTCTTCTTTTACCCATTCTTCGAGCACAATAAAAAAGTAGCCTTTCCGGCCACCGTCTCGGCTCCATCTCCGCCGGCGCCGGCCGTCGGGGAGGAGGAAAGAAGT
>NW_019104556.1:511806-563185 GCF_001995035.1 Momordica charantia | reverse complement strand
TAATTTTGGAAATTGTTGAGCCAATGGGGTGGCGATATTGGTGAAGGCATGTTTGTGGGGAAATGCGAAAAATTCCACTAGCTCCGAAATCGAGGCCTGTTTCTTTGCTATATATATATAATTTTATTTTTATTTTTTGTGGAGATTATTATTTATTTTTCTGGTGGAGGGAAAATGAGAAGCGATTGCAATTGCAAAGGGCTGGTGGGTTTCAATGTCGACAACAGCATGTGAGCTTTTTCTTGGGGAGAGGCTAATGGTGGGGTTCTGTGTTCAGCAACACACACTCACAAAAATAAAATGAGAATTAATGACAAAAATAACATTTGTTATCTTTTAATGTAAAAGTGTTTATTTGTTTATCTCTCACATAGGCTATAGCAAAAAGGACAAATGGAAAAAAAAAAAGGAAAAAGATCAATGTGATTGTCCCACTAATCTTTAGTTTACTACTACGTATATGGCTTAAAATATATATATATATACTGAATGCATAATATTAAATTACGAATGAACCCAAAAACTTAGGTTGATAGGTTATAAATTTAATTTTATAATATAAATATCTCTCAATACTCATTGCATTGGTAATTTAATTATTCATCCTTAACAAACATGAGCGAGTGGTGTTAGCTATATTGTTTTAGTTTTTTTAGTTACTTTCTTCAACCATCAAAATTGTAATAAAAGTAAATATTATTAAAAAAATATTTAAATTAATAAATAAATATTTTTTCCAGTTTAAATAAGATTAATATATAATATTATGGCTCTATATTAGTAGATATTTTGTTAATACTTTTTCTGTTTTGTTGATTATTTTACAATATTTTGGAAATATCAATGTCTCGATGAAATTTGGGGAATTTGACAATTTTAGTAGCCTCCTCCATGAAAGAAATCCAATGTGTCCCGTCCTTTCAGTTGAAATATTACATATAAAACGATGTAAAATATATTTTGTCCCTTTATTTTTTTAATTTCAACAAATTATGTATGTGTAGGATGAGGATAAATCTTTGATCATGAAGGAAGGCTAAGTTATATTCAAATTACAATTTTGCTATTTTTATTAAAATTTAAGACTCTATGCCCCTAATCTCATAGCACGTAAATAAACTAAATTTTTGAATAACATTTAATTTCATGTCACAAAAGTCCATAAATTAAAAGAAAACAGATTACTTATTTATATAAATAGTCAAAAAATACAAATTTTTTAATAGTCAATATAATCATAATTAAATCAGTTAAATTTTCTATATTTGTTGTATTAAAAGCAAAAAGAAACTTACATTTTTGAGTGTTGGTGTAGTGACAAGAGGCTTCACTCCAGGTTCGAACCTTTCAAGGAAAAAAAAATGTAAAAGAACTTTTTAATAAATTATTGTTTTAGTGGCCAATTTTTTGGATTTTTGTTTATTGGCATATTATTGAATATTGAGAGGGGATTAGCCAAAGACGGTGGGATGTGGGACCCGCAGCTCCTGGAACCTCGTGCATGGAAAGAAAGACGACGACTGTTGGAAGTGGAAACAAGGTTTCAGCATTTTTTTTTTTAATTTTTAATTTTTATCCTTCCACCAAAATTTAACACCATATATTTTTATTTGTGTGGAAATAAATTCAACTCCATGATTGAGCACTCGAAAGCTCTCGTATATTTTTAAACCAAACAAAAATCTGTGCAATTGATGTGACACGTTAGATCATGGTATATTCGTTGGCTCAAAATTTTCACACACTTTTACAATATATTAATTTAGCTTAGCTGTATTTATTAAGTCCTTAAACTTTAAAAAATATTTAATAAATCATGAACTATGTGTAATAGGTCCTAACGTATATGTTATATATACGAATTTATTAAGCACAAAATTGAAAGTTTAAACACATTTTAGAGACTATTAACACACACAATTTTGACCGGTTAGAGACTAAACTTGTTTAACCTTAACTTTTTATAAATAAATGAAAGATATTTGAAATTACGACCAATAAATAGAGGTCCTACACATGTCTATACCAATTGAGGTATATTGACAAAATCGTACTAGTAATAATAGTTAATGTGCAGAGTAAAAATGAGTCCATCATCGAATTAATTTAACCTAGGGAAAAACTCGATGAAAAATGAAAGCAATTATTTTCAGTTCTTGGTATTTTAATGAGAAAGACAAAAAGGAAAAGGAAAAGGGGAAGAAAAAGAAAAAGTCAAAATCTTAAAAATCTCCATTTTTGAAGCCATTTAGAAAGAAAAGAAGGTGGGAACTGTCTGTGAGGCAAAGAAGACAGCATGGCTTTAAAAAGATTGATGAAAGGAAGAAGGGTTAAGTTAGTGGGCAAAGAAAGCAAACACACACTAACGAAAAAGAGCCCAACTCTTACATGCATACATTCAGTTTTACTATGGATTTGTCAACACCAATCCAAATAAAAAGCAAACCATTCACATCACCATATTAAAAAACTCAAAAGTCAGCGTTTTTATGCATATTTCATTTTCTCTTCCTATATAAGACATCTCTTATTTCGTTGTTTCTTATTTGTATTTTTTCTGAGTTGCACCAACATACAAGACAATTATACAGGATGGAGAAAGATTTTTCTTGCTGGCATTGTTTAAAAGTTGTATCACTTTGAATTTTGAGGTGAGTTTTGGATCTGGGTTTGAATTTTTGTTGTTGATTAACGTATAGTTTGAATCTATTATTAGTCCTACCAGCGAGGTATTGAAAAATATTCAATGAGTGGGTCCATATGCGTGATTGCGGGGCGTGCCTTATACTATTTTTAAGTGAGGTAAGTAAAGCGATAGAATTAATGCACAATTTGAAGCCGACTTAAATGAGTCGATCTCAACCGTCCATATGAAATGCCGATGTATCAGAGGCGATGCTACCTTCAAACGTCACGAACACGTCATTCATACGTCATAAAAGAATTCCAATATGATCAATAAAGAAAAATTACAAGTTTGAATTTTGACGAACCCCATGCATGGCGTTGCCGTAAGATTAATTTTATATTAAAAAAGGGCAAAACGACGGGGAGTGGTGAGGCGCGTGCAAGAAACGCGGCAATATGAAAGGGTTATTTAGGAGAAGGGCAAAATAGGAAAGAGGGGGAACAATCATTGGATACTCGACACCCCCATCAAAGCGAGAATGTCGAAAGTGGGGTGCGAAATTCCAAAAAAGGTGAAGGATGTGTCTAGTTTCTGTCGCCGTGGAGGGGGAGTGGCGCGTGAGATTCGATGCCGTATCTCGTGCCGTTTAATGCCGCACGGCGATCCAATCCAATCCAACGTACCAGATTCTTTCTCCAAAGTTCATGCCTAACCAAATCTGGTGGCGTACAATGCACGCGTGCACATTGGATCCCACGCTTCTTTTTTGTTCTTTTTGTTCTTTTTTTTTTATTGTTGGTTTATCGTCGGTTTCTTTTCTTCAGGGGGTTTTCAGTATTTTGTTAAATTACAAATTTCGTTCTAAAATTTTAAAGCTGTCAAACATAAATGTTCTAATCCTATCTAATAGGATTTTTATTTTAAAGAGTACTCATCTTTGAAATTTCGAGTGGTAGATCGAGAATAAGTTAATTGACATATATCTTCAACCTCAGTTTGTGAGTTCGATCCTCCACCTCTACATGTTGTACTAAAAAAATTTAAAAGTACCTAGAAGATCTCTAAACTTTTCAATCGAAAAGTTAATACCTCAGATTTATGTCTAATACATTTTTAAAATTTAAAAAATGTATAATAGTTCTAATATATTAGATACAAAATTAAAAGTTCAATTACCTATTGAACATGTTTATAGGACATATTATATACGACATTCAAAATTTAGACCACGGTAAAGAAATACTGTCAATCTGAGCATAACTTTATGGGTTAAGGTACCAATATCTGACTATAAGGTCGTGGATTTGAATTCCCACCTCTATTAATAGACTGTAATATTTAATCGATTTGGACTATTAAAATTATTTAGAGTGTGTTTGGAAGTGATAATAGAATTAATGATTTTTAAAAAGATATTTAAATATAATTGATTAAGTAATAACTTAAAAATTAATTTAGAGTGATTTTAAATTTTCTTAAAATTAATTTTTAATTTGTTTTAGAAGATAAATATATTTTGACAATAACAAAAAAAAGTGATTTTAGTCATTTGAAGACACTCTAAAGCATACTCCTGGTAAATTGGATTTAACGAAGGGACATCAGTCAATAAGGATAAAAAATAAAAATTGACGGAGAAAGCACTCTACCTTTAAATATTTATATTCATATGCTATACTGTATTTTGTCTTTAATTTATTGGATTTTTCAAACTTTCCAGTTGCAGGAGGACAAGAAATTTCATCTCGCCGGTGGGGTTCGGATTTATTGGAATTTTTAGTTATTATTTGAATACACAGATATATATATATTTTTTAAGTGCAACCAATGTTTTAAATGTCAATGTGGTCGGAAATGTCAATATCTTAAATTCATGAAAATATCCATGAAAATATTGATAAAATGTCGATGTCAATGGATATTTCTGTAAAAATTAGAAAAATTAAAAAATCGTAAAAAATATTTAAATTAACAAATAAATATTTTCCTATTTATAAATTTGTTAAAAATAATTCATATTAATATTATGTATATATTGGTGATATTTTGTTGATAACTTCTATATTTTGTCGACTTTCTTGTACTATAACAATGTCGCTCCCTCATGTCGATGTCGAACTCATGGAAACATAGATATATCGATGAAAATATCGACATGTGGATGGATATTTAGAACCATGAATATAACACGCAAGGATAGGGAATTCGAATTGAACTTTTTGATTAGATATAAGAATGACTCTGTCTAAACATTTTAAATATGAGTTAAATCAGTAACCTCTCTTTATTTAAATATAAAAAAGCAATTGAGTATTTATCTCATAGAGTAATAGAGTATATCAAATGTTTAAATTAATATAATATAAGTCGGCTAAGAGAAGTATATTAAGTATATTTCTTAGTGACCTCAGCTTTCTCCATAGACCATTTTATTTATTTTTTATTTTTTAAGAGAGGTCTGCAACATGTAGGATTGATAATTCGGACTCGTGATTTTTTATCAAAGATAAATGTCTTAATCAGTTGGAGCTATTCTCAAGTTAGTTTTTGAAGAGGTATATTGTTGCATTTATTTTGCAAATAACAATATTAAGTGCTTGACCGGTCATCAATCATTTTAAGTAGACCACCACTAAAAACCTTTTGACTACGCTCTTTATTGTTTTTGACAAATAGAAAAACCGTTTCGATTCATATATATTTTTTCTTAGTTTTTAAAATTGGGCATTGATTAGTCATTTTATAAATAATCAACCTTAATATTTCTTATTTTATTCATGGCAGTCTCATTCGACTCTTTATATAATTTATTGTTAAAGACATGCCTTAATCAATTGAGGTTCGAACACTCTACCATTTATAAAAAAAACATGCCTTAATCAATTGAACTAGACTGTATTAGTTCTTTGTATTACTCTTTTAGCGTACATATGATATATGTAACAAACTTTATTGAAAATTTATGCTTTCTCTTATGTTATCTTTATTAATATTTTAGAATGAAATTAGCGTGATGAGAAATTTGTTAGCAATAGAATGAATATTATCTATTATTATTAACTGCAACGAAGCAGTGATTTAGACACTTTTGTAATATGAATTTTATTTTTCTCCTATACATTTATATGATATAAATATAATAAACGATAATGAAAACAACAGCTGGAATAGCTCAGTTGGTTAGAGCGTGTGGCTGTTAACCACAAGGTCGGAGGTTCAAGCCCTCCTTCTAGCGTTTTTTTTACCTTTCTTCTTTTCTTAATCAATTTTCCCATTTTCGTTATAATATTGACAAAAAGCTAATTTATTTTTACTTATTGCGTTTTTCTTTTTCTTTCGTTAATCAATTTCCCCCTTTCAAATTTTCTTTATTTAATCAACTTTCCTCCTTTGGTTATTTTATTTTATTTTTTTGAGTATCCTCCTTTCGTTATAATATTGATAAAAATGCTAATTTATTATTATTTATTGTGTTTTTTTTCTTTATTTAATCAATTTCCACCATTCATTATAATATTGAAAAAAATGCTAATTTCTTTATTTATAGTAAAAAATTCCAACTAATCGATTAAAGCACCCATATACGATGTTCGAATCCCTCCATTTCCACATATTTTACTAAATATATATATACACAGATATATATGTGAAAATTGAACTGATTTTAAAGCAAACATGGTTTTGAAAGGCACCAAACAAGTGGGTTAAAAAAGATTTAAATATATGAACTTTTAAAGTGATGCCTATAAAAATTTTTTATATTGTAAAAATTATTTTCAATTTCAAGCCTAATAGATCTCTTAAATTTGAAAGTGCCTAAAGATGTCTTTAAACTTTTGAATTTTTGATCTAATAGGCTCTTACATTTCAATTTTGTATCTCATTGGTCTTTGAATTTTAAAAGTTATCTAATAATTTAAAGAGTTGTCAAGACACAAAATTGAAAATTCGAGAACCTATTTGATACAAAATTTAAAATTTAGACGTTTATCAAATATTTTTTAAAGTTCAGGCCCTAAAGACCCATCCGACAGTCACCTATATGAACATGTTTTGTTTTTAAAAATGACATTGTAGCGAGTATTATTTTGATTTTCAATCAAATATAAGACTGAATCAAAATAACTTGAAATTCAAAGGTTAAAATAAAAATGAAAAAAATTCAAACCCAAACTTTTCTCTTTGCTTTAATGTTGAGAAAGATTGTTTCCTAGTAATTTTATCAGTGGGGTCACAAGAAATCCAATGCTTTTGACAAATCCACTTTGATTTTGTTGAGTTTCTCTAATAATTAAACAGCACCCTCCATTTCCCATTTTGATAAAGCAGCTCAACAAAAAGAATGGAAATCTCCATCATGATTGTCAATTAGATTCAATTATCAAGGCTCACACTGTGGAGAGATTAGAGATACCTTCTCATGTTGAAAATGATGTACAAAAAGGAAACACAAAATGGAAGGAAGTTCAATAACTTCTACTGATGGCAATGGTATCGGATTCATATCGCTCCGCCTTCTCGTATCTTCCCTTTACCCGTTTCTTCACGACTGATCTGGCCTTTCGTCGGATTTGTTTCTCTTGCCTGAAAAGTAGAACAGATGGTTGTGACATGATGACAGTGAAGAAGACATCTGATGTAAGACTCAAGACTCTAATTCATCATATTGGATTTTGCAGCAAGATAGTTGTCTAAGCAATTAGTTTGTAATGTGAATCTTTAAACTCACAGTTGAGACTGCTTCTTTCCTTTCTGCCCTCTCTTTGCAGCGTCGTTGTGGGGCGTTGAGAGTTTGCGCTCCCGGTGGTAAGGGAAGCTACATGAAAGTTCACCTTCCGCTCCATCAGGGCAGTCTATACCTGCACTGTCAACACTTATCCTAGAATCGGAGAATGGCAAAGTCGAATAAGAGGGTCGGATTGGATGAACAAATTCTGTGCTTGCACTCGTAGGGGGGTCATTATCTTTGTCCATAAGAGTAGATGGGAAGATGGAAGACGATGTCACGGAGCTCGCCTGTCATAAACAGATTAATACGAATTGGGAATACTAACTCACCAAAACAACACCAACAAGAAGAAACATACGTTAGGAAAATAAGGAAACTGGATCTCTACTTCCATCCTACCTCAATTTCGAAAAAGAATGAAACTATATTATACATTTTGAAGGATGTTAATAAGAAAAAGAAATTTTAAGTAATGCTCCAAACCTCCATCCCTTTTCCATGGCAATTATCCGATTTATCGAGCAACATATCCTTCTCCATGGAGGAGTACGACTCTTCTTTACTATCAAGTAGTCCTATGATAGGATCTTGATCACCATTGAATATATCGTCAAAACTCTGGAACGTTAAATCAACTTCAGGTATGTTGAAATCATCGCGACAAACAAGCTCATCACAAACCCCCAGATCTTGCATATTTTGAGACCATAGCTGCCAAGTTTTCGTAAAATGTCAAGAAAAAGAAAATAAAATTTAAGAACTGAAATCCATGAGTTGTTCAACAGTAGATGCTGTTCAAAGGGAAAAACAGTCATACTAAAATGCCAGCATTTTGTCACATCAGACAAGAGTGATCTACCAGCAATGATTGATCAACAAACCTGACTATTTTCAGCCGGACTTTTACAATGCCAAAGGGATTCTCCATGGGAAGGAAGCAAACTAGCTGACGACAATGGGAGATTCTCGAGCTGAGAAAACGGAGTGATTTTCAGCTCCTGAAGTAAACTGTCCTTTTGCTGAAGGCCGGTACTGCGGTCTTCGGAATGCTGCAGATGCTGACTGAGAGACTGCTCAAACTTTTCTGAAATGCAAGGCCATGAAGAAGACATGCCATCTTTTCGCTCACCGATTATCAAAGGCGAGTGGTTATACTTCTTTATAAGCTGGAGACGACTCAAGTCTAGAATTTGTTGTAAAATGAATGAAGCGCCCTTCTCTTGACCTTTGTAAATCACCTGCAGTAGAAAGCAGAAACTAAGCCCTCATTTCATGAACAAAATGCATTAGAACACCCAAAAAGACACGAAGGACTGCAGTTCATCAATTGAGCTGCACAATCATGACAGATCTAAGCCGATTAACAATGTAGTTTGTGTTTAATTTCAAGAACTACGACGAATAACAACTAAAAGGATGCATCTGTTCCTAGTTAAAGGCCAACTTACCCGGTTATACTCGACAAATTTGGTAAATATTATATACAGTGGATTGCGCCATAACTTCTTAGTACTTTATTGAATTCTTTCCGAGTATTCAGAAGAACAGAGAAAAAAATCACTACGAGAAATATACCATAACTAAATTATGAAAAACAAAAATGTTCAAAGCTGTAACTTGTGCAGTTTGAGCAATAAAGACTGAAAAATGCCGAGGCCCGTCATTCTAACAGAGGTGATCACCATTTAAGGGCAAAATCAGAAAGTTTACATGAAAGTTGCTCCAACCTAAGTTTCATGAGTTAATGATCCAACCTTGTTTTCAGCTTCAGCACCAGAGGCAGAGACATAAGGGGGATGGCTCATTCTAGCGACCCCTGCTATATTTGAAAAAGTGCGTCCCTGAGCGTCGAAAGTCGTAACGTTAGAAGTTTCGGAGCCACAATTGTCAACTTCATTTATATGAAAACCCCAAAGTGCTGCAAAATCCTTGGCTGAAGGACATCCCATGTATCCTCTGATGGTCCTTTTCTGGTGTTGGGAAGGGGCGACATGAAGGGTTCGGTCGCAGCTATGACACAAGAACATCTGATGATCTAAACACTGAAGATAAGCAGGGAAAGTTCGGCACATATCGCACAAGAGGGTCCGAAGATGTCGACTCGAAAGTGCATTAGCTGAATGAACTTTTGCATCACAGGAAAGGCAAAGATGGGCTGCATCAGGTGTACAGTAAATAATTGGCCTCAATGAAGCACAGAATTCACAAGTTTTCTCCATTGGCTCATATTCAAAATCTCTATCACCTCAAGTCCACCCACACATTCATGTTTGAGTAAGTCCTAATAGCAAATCCACTGGTCTTCTTCCAAGCCGATCCGCGTTAACGGGGGAGAAGCCGATGGATTCCATTGGAAAGTATCCTGCCATTATTTTCCAAGATCCAAGATGATGTGTTCACACAGAAACTCAATTTTCTCATTGAAAGTTAAACCAAAGAAACCTATTTGTTGCTTATGAACACTCTTAAGCCAAGCAGTTCTTCCGCAAGCAAAACTTCAAATCAAAATTCAACCATCACACTACATCCAAGAAAGTGAGTTTTCTTTTCCATACACAAGTATCATATCATAAGAAAGAATCATTTAAAACAAAACTCAGAAACACAGCCAAACCAAGTTAAGATTCAACTCAAACAAGCAGTTTGAAACACATTCCAAAACAAAACACCTCGAATTCAAACAGATTGAAATCAAACACAAGAACGCAGTTGAAAATACTGAAAGAACAGAAATCACCATCGACCCAATTGAAGATTCACATCAATTCTCCCAAAAAGTAAGAAACTTCAGGGCGGTGGGCATTAAAGAAATTCAACAAACAGGTGGGGGGCATGAAAATTGACAAGTGTTTTCTTTTGGAAGCCGTGAGAGAGAAAAATCTTACACGGGAAAAATGCAGCTGCGACTCTGACTTGGGGAAAAAGAACACAAGAGAGTTCTGAAGCTGAACTGAACCAAGGCCTGGTTCTTTCCTTTGTTATCATCATCATCATCAGAAATTTTGTCCATTTCTTGGCTGCCACTTTTGTGGGGTGACGTGGGAGCCCTTTTCCAGCGTGGAGGAGGGTACGTGGCTGCAAATGGGGACCCATCATTCATCATCAACGACGTTATCCAACTGGCAACTGCACATGACCAATCTGCGAGGGACCAGAAGAAACACAGTAGATTGGAGAGATTCGATTATGTGATCGACAATCTTATCTACTGTGACCAACCAATCGCAAGATGCCATTGGATAACAAAAGGGGTTCCCAATTACGGCTTTCTACGGACAATCAAGCAATCGTTATTTGTTCGGAGAGAAATGAGAGGTCCCCCACTCGGAAAGAATCACAAGGATCAAACTTTTTGGGAATTTTTTTTGGCAATTTCCCCTGGAATGTAATGGGGGGAAGAAGAAAATTAACGACTTTTAATCGATGTCACTTCTTGTAGGTTTTCCCATTTGTTTCTAGTTTATTGCTTCGAAATGGGATGAAATTCGAACGAGAGTTGGTGTCTCTTATTTCATTTTGGTTGATTGTGTTGTACATAATCTTGCAACCTTCTGTTTATGCAAGAATATCAAATTGGTAAATGTGGGCACAAAAATGAAATTGGAAACCAGTACATGTTTACCTTACATGTACTTTTAATACAAATTTTAGATAGAATAGAATTTTTTTAGTTTTCATTGACTACGTAATCATCTTGATCTTTATTTGCAAAATTTTTAATACAAATTTATAGCTATACTTCAAGGAATTTAATGAGTCTAAGTGTTATGCTAAAATTTTAATTGAAATAAATGAGATAAAATGAAAATAAGTGTATCAAAATGATGACTTTATAAGAATGAAGGAACTAAGACGAATGTTTCAAGAATATAGAGATTAAAATGAACAAAAAAATTGAAAGTATGAAAACCAAAATAGATGGTTGGATGACAAATACTACCTACCATGTGGAAGAATGAGAAAAAAGTCATCTCATCTGATCCTTTTGTGAATAACCTCATATATGTGCAGTGGGCGAGCTTAGAGTGATTCTAAATAGCACAAATGGCATTGATGGCCTTGAGAATGTCGACGTCGAGGAGTCTCACACATCGACCAGAGATGTGGGACTCACCACCTTCTACCTATAAACAAAAACTCATTTCCATACGCACATATACAATTATGATTCCTTGTTCTGAGAGTTATATGTCGTATTCTTACTTAGAACGTCAAAGTGTTTGTTCACTGTATGCAAGTCCTCTTTCGCATACCTCACTCGAATAGCTCAATCTCATCTACTCCACGCATGCTCTCGAGGTGATCAAATTCGAACACAGGCATAGACTGCTTTTAAAAGTACACCAACCATGGTATTTAAACCCCTGAGATACTACTAGTAAGTGGGTCAATTTTTTGTTTTGTTTTTAATATTATCGAAAAGAAGGAACCCTTTTGGTTGGGTTCAGAGAGTCCAATAAATAAACGAGGCAATCGCATCTTTATTTGTTAGTTGATTTAATGTTGTACATTAGAATCGGATCTCCACGTACAAACTTACAACCATTATGTTGTGGGGATAATCAAAGTACTAATTAAAAATTTATCGTTTGACAAAGGTTGATATTTAATATTATTTTTCCAATTTCCAAGTAGATAAAAGTTTTCAAAATGATTTGCTAGAACTGGAGTATTCTTAAATTGAATTAAAAACTAGCAATTAGGACTTGAAATAGGCCTAGAAAACAATCAAAAAATAAGAAAAAAGAAACTTGAAAACATTACAAATCAATTTGATGTATTCTCTTTATTCTTCCATTTGATAACAATGCGGTTACCAAGCAAATCTAGCAGACAAAGCCAAAGGAAACCTGATGGCCTTCCATAAGCGATTTGTTCACCTTATGGCACAAACGTATGAAGTAGGCCTCCTTTCGGCCCTTCCCTAAGTGTGTCTCCTGTCCCAAAACTGGTGAATTAATTCACAAAATGTGCACTCAAAACACACCTTACTCAACTCGGCTTGACGTTCACTTCGATCATATCGTCGTCTTCCATGCCAAGGCCAGCTGGGGTATCTTCTGGGCTGATTTTATCCCCATCAAAAGTGAAAACCAAACTCTGAGGGTCGAGTTTGAGTATTTCTGCATACAATTTGAAAAGCCGCCCCAGCTTCTCATCCTATAACATTAGGATTTAAAACCATGTTAGAGTATGTTCGGGAGTGATGGAAGAAAAAAAATGTTGAGATAAGAGAAGAGTGACACTGATCCAACATAACCATTGGTACTTCAATCACATAGCTTCCTAAGTACCACCACCATTGGAGACCTAAACTACTTTCATTATATTATAAATGTGGATGAATCGTAGGAAATACCATAATTTAAAACGAAATCAAATTCAAAATTGCAGAAACTGTACAAGGAACAGTAATGTAACAAAAGTAATATATAACATCTTGGGTACAAATCTAATGATCGCCACATAACAGTAGAGAAGTAAAGGCAATCATAATGTGGAAGGGAAAGACAAGAAAATCAAAACAATCAATTAAAGGGTACATGTGGCTAATCACCATTGACAATGTGAAAGTAACCAATGGCCTTCAAGTTTAGTCTGCCATTTAACAATTAATTGAAAGAATGAATTTCCAGTTCTTCCTAGCGTACTTACGTGAGTTCTTCATAACTTACTTACGTCTTACATTTTATCATTATTTCAAGCTTTGCTGATGTATAATATATATTTTTTTTATAGCTGAGAGTCGGAGCTATGCTACCCTATACCCAAGGGGACATCAAGAGTTTTTTTGGCATTAAGCTCATCAAAAAATTCAAACCTGAGACCTCTAAGCTAGGATGACCAAAAGACCCAAACCCTTGCCAACTAAGCTGCCCCTAAGACTGCTAATGTATGATATGAATCATGATAGTATGACTTAATCTAAGGAAAAAATCATGATACGTATATTAAGAGATCAACCAGAGTCTCTACTATTTCCTTTCCCCACTCTTCTTTTTCAACTCAACTTCACCAAATTCATTCATTTCCCTATAGATGATTCTAAACGTGCCTACCAATGCAAGATCATTGAGAAAATTAAAGGCTATTGTGCACGTACATCAAAACCAGTGATTGTAAATCATAAGATACATTCACAGAACAGGATGGTTGCACTTGAGGAAGGCGAAGTCTTAGTTGTGGATAACATGCAGTCATGCACATAAACATACCATAAACAGGCGATACTGTTTGGGCTCTTCCTTGCCATTGTCTTGTACAGAAATAACAATCTTGGGTCTTTCTTTAGAAGCAACTGGAGTTTGGTCATCTAAATCAAGATCCACGGAAGCCGGGGCCGTGTTTCCAACATCCACTTTTGCAGACTCCTCCACGGCTCGCAACAAGTTTTCAGCTGATAGTGCAACTGAGGCCAACTCTTGCTTCTTTAACCTATCAGTTCAGATTACACATGATATGCGTAGGCAAAATGGCATAAGAGACATGCCATAGCAGCTTATGCACTGAGGAATAAGGTTCCATGTAGAGATATAAATGGATTGAACAAGCAATAGATGCATACCACTAAGTTGGAATACCTTAACGCCTTCAATGTGGAATCTTCGCCACACATATCTTTTGCATCAACAGATACCTTCGGAGGAGGAGGTAGCCAATCTTCATCTTCAATTTCCACAACTTGTTTGTCCTTTGGGTTACCATTCACCGAACTCGTGTCCTAAATATTCATTGAAATAAAAGAATCATATAAAACTAGCATTATTGGACTGTTCCAACGAAATTCAATCTTATGTAAACAGAAGGGAATTATACCGCCGGATTTGAAATCTTAGCTCGCTTGGAAAAAGGTGCTGGAGACGTGTCTGAATCCTCGTCTAAGATTTCGAGACCAAACAGAAGAAAAGAAAAACACAAAATTACCAACCACCCGGTTTCGAAAACCGCGAGCAAAAAGAAACTCAATTTCGACATTTCATGTTCAAGCGACAATTATAAATACTCAGAACATGATGAAATAAAAGGTTCCAAAATCATCCACGCTTGAGAATCACTACCGTCGAGACAAACAACCGTGCGAGGCTGAACGCGGCTGTAATCGAACAAGGGCTCAAATTCTTCAGCGGAATCCGCCTGAAAACAAGAACTGAAAGTAAGAATCGAGAAGTGAAAGAGAGAAACAATGAGTAAATGACAGAAAAGAATCCCGTGCCCATCAAATCAAAGAGAGAAAGAGACTCGCCATTGTCAAAGACCTCAAGATCCACTCTCCTTCTTCGAATAATCTTCAAAATACCGCGCCGTAAAATTCAAACTGGTCGTCCGTTCGCCGTCGAATCGTCTACTAGCGACTGCGCGGCCTTCTCGGGTCTCGGTTTCCGACAATGGGTCGGTTGGCTATATATCCAAATTGATTTGGCGGGTCCGGGTCAACTCTAATTGCATTTGGGCGACCCGAACTTCTGGATCCGATTGCTGACAATTCTAGGGCTTTTCTGTACATAATAATTTTGGGAGCTTTATTAGTATATTAACGTGCATATATTTACAAGGCAATTTGTTAAAAATATAATTCAAAATCTATAAAATATAAATAACACATACAGTCAGCATACAGTCAGCATCTGGAGCGCTTAATTTCCCTTGTTACAAACTACAGTTAATTCGGAACTTAGTTTGTGTTGAGTTGTTATCTCTTTATATATATATATATATATATATATATAAAATCAGCATTTATGAATCCAATTATAAAAATATAATTTAATTACCTTGTAAATATATAGAATTAACCAATCTCAACATAGTTCAACTGGTTAAGAGAATGTATCTCCGATGTAAAATTTTATGTTTGAATCTTCACCGTAGATGTTATTGTATTAAAGAGAAACATGTATATGATTAGTAGTTATTTACCTTCAAAAATTATACTTTTTTTGGGTAAATTATAAATTTAGCCTCATCTCAAAAGTTGTTAATTTAGTATATATATTTTATAAAATTTTACTAGGGCAGTGTAATCTATTTAGTTTAATTTAAGAAGGTTATAATACACTCTCCAACTTTCAGTTTTATGTAGTTTTAACATTTATTAGTTTAATATTTATACCATCAAATGTATGGACTTATTCTCTGTCGAATCAGTTCCTCACTAAAATTAGGCTTTTGGAAGTGAAATTTCAACCGTTAGAGATGAATCCAATTGGGATTTTCAACATCAAGCAACTAGCCTTAATTTTTTCAACCATCCTGGTAGTGATTTCAACAAATCTGCAGATGTGTCGGTAGAATTTGGTCTCCATCAAACAATCATGCTTCTTTGGCTTTCTAATTATCATTTGACTGATGACTTCTATTACGAGTGGAACCCTTCAATCTGTAGCCCAAGTGACATCTACTTCATTTAATCTTCTCCAAAATTAACTCACCGTATCATCTTTACATATCGTTGTTGGTGTATCACGTAAGCACAACGACCTAGTATTAGACACGAAATTGAAAGTTAGAGACTTATAAGAAAATTTTAAAAGTACATCTTGAAAGTTATTTATTAGGTACATATTAAATTGACACAACTTTAAAAAGTTCTATGACCAAATATTATCTTTTACTTAGCCAATTATATATAAAAATAAAACTAGAAGGCCAAGCTTCTTTTAAAATTCGCAATTGCATACACGAAAAGAAACAGGCCAAAAGGGCATATAAAAAAGGTTCAAACGTCTTGTTTGTTCCTACACGACGCTTCATAAATCATATTTAAATGCCACAATAATAATGAGTACTTGCATTTTTAGATCATCTTTTTGGGTTGTTTCATCCCCAAATTCCCATTATGGTAAATTTGACCAAAGTTTTAAATACATATATTGCAATGAATTGAATATGATGGTAATTTTAAAGTTTGAATCTAAATTATTTGGGGAGTGAAGTCAAAGTTTGTTGATGGGTTAAATGAGTTGTGTTGCAAAGCTTTCCATTTAAGATAATAATTAATTCCAATCTAATTAATTGATCTCCCTTATATATATGCACTCATTAACCCCCTTTTTATTTGATGAGTCTTTGTGAAAGGAAAAAAGAAAAAAAGAAAATGGAATTAGGAATTAGGAGAAATAATGTTCCAAGTTTTGCAGAAGGGCTTCATGTTCTTGTGGTAGATCATGACAAACACTCTCTCAAATCAATTGCATCAATGCTTCAAAATTGCTCATTCAAAGGTATTCTTATGATATAATAACACCATATTTGTTCATTAATATTCTCTTTCATTTCTTTTTCTTTTTCATTATATAATGTTTTCATTTTTCTTTCTTGGTTTCCCATTCTTATATTCATTGGTTTGTCCAATTTTATTCTTAGTTACCATTTCTTAAATCTTAATATTAATTCTTCGAAATAAAAGTTTGAAAAATATTGATAAAGACAATACATAATCAATTAACCTTAAATGGATTTAACTTACAATCGTATTTCAGAGACACTATTTTATGGACAAATCATATCATATCATATCCTATCCTATATGGAAAAAGCAAAATTCAATCTCTAAATACACACATATATATATCTTGATCTCTTTTCCTTGTGCATGCATGCATTATGTTCTTAAAATTAAGTGCTAACACATCTTTCGACTGTTTTTTTTTTCACTTTTTAAAAATTTAACCAATTTCCAAAAGATGAATCTTTTTCTTCCGGGACTAATTTGATAATGCTCTTTTTTGTTTCTTAATTTCAGTTTCTTCTTTCTTATTTTCAATTTTTTATTTTTCGTTCTCTTGTTTTAATCAAAGGTTATATAAATTTATAAAGTTAGAATAATGTAAAATTTTCAAATTCAAAGAAAAATTATGGCTTTACCATTATAGGTTACTTACATTTTTATGTGTTGTAAACTTGTAATCCATGGTTTGAAAATGTTCTCGTTTTTTGTTTTTTTGTTTCCAATTTTCTTAGAAATATAAGCGTTTCATAAAAGTTCATGTTTCTCATTTTTCATTTTTAAGAAAGGTTTAAAAAATGTGTTGAAATTTTAAAAACAACAAAATCAAATTTCTTTCTCATTTCTAATTTTTTCAAAAACATTGATAAAAACATTATTTTATTATTTTTTTTAAATTCATTATGTTTTTCTTGATTAAAAGAAGAGAACGAAAAATAAAAAAATGAAAATAAGAAAGAAGAAACTGAAATTAAGAAACAAAAAAGAGCATTATCAAATTAGTCCCGGAAAACAATAGCTTCGAAGGAAAAAAATTCATCTTTTGGAAATTGGTTAAATTTTTAAAAAGTGAAAAAACAAAAAACGGAGGAAAGATGTGTTAGCACTTAATTTTAAGAACATAATGGATGCATGCACAAGGAAAGGAGATCAAGATATATATATGTGTGTATTTGGAGATTGAATTTTGCTTTTTCCATATATGATATGATATGATTTGTCCTTAAAATAGTGTCTCTAAAATATGATTGTAAGTTAAATCCATTTAAGGTTAATTGATTATGTATTGTCTTTATCAATATTTTTCAAACTTTTATTTCGAAGAATTACATTGAAAACAACAAAAAGAATTAAATTAAACCGTTACCTCTGTTCTTCCCAGTTACGACCACTGAAGATGCAGATGCAGCTTTAGCATTGATTTTGGAAGAAAAAGATGAGCCATTCAACCTTGTAATGGCGAACGCCGCCGTCGCCGCCGTATCAGACTTCAGCGCCGCCCTCTCAGTTCTTCATCAAACCGGCGTTCCCGTCGTCTGTAAGCTTACAGAATTCCTCTGTTTTTCTTTTTCTCTTTCTGGATCTTTCTTTCTTAAGCTATGCCTTCATCGATAATTGTTCTGAAGATTCCGACTCGAGCAGTGATGTCGACGGAGATGAATATGAAGGCGGCCGGAAAATCCATTGCCGAATCTGGCTTTCACTTCCTCGAGAAGCCGATTTCCATGGAGGACATCGAACTTGTTTGGCAGCTCGTGTACAGGAAAATCAGAAACCCTAGGGCAAACAATTTGGGAGAAAATGCGAATCAGGGGAAAAAATCTGAGATTGGCGGAATGTGTGGCCGAGTCGTGAACGTTGCGAGAGGAGTAGAGTGGAATGCGATTGAAGAAGAAGGAAAGGAAAATTATGGTGAGAATTTTGGAGAGAGAGAAGCGAGATTGAAGGTATCTGGAACTGTATTTGATTACCTGGAAACGACGAAGATGAATGCGGAAGAGAAGAAGAACAGAAACGAGTGCACGAACAAGAGATCGCGGATTGTTTGGAATTCGAAATTGCATCGGAAGTTCACAGAAGCATTGAGCAAACTTGGGAACAAAAGTAAATTGATCATCTATTTCATCATCTTTTTGTATTGAGTTTGATGAAATTGGTTACTGATTTTGTTCTATGATGATTTTGATTTCAGAATCGAGCCCTAAAATTATCCTAAAGATGATGAATGAGCCAAGTTTGACGCTTCGCCAAGTTGCAAGCCACCTCCAGGTTGCTTCTAATACCCTCTTCTAAATCATCGTCGTGGGGGTGATAGCGCGATTTTTAAAATAAGTAATTTTTCAGTAGTGGTGAAGTTTTAAGTATTATTGGCTTTAAATACTATTTTATTCTTTTTATGAAATATTCCTTTCGATGGTTATATTTTAATTTTTGTTTTTTTACAATAATTTTTTTGTTCATTTTAATCTATTTACATAAAAAAACATTTATTTTGATTTTTGATAAAAAGTGGTCATCTTAGTGTATGTATACAAACATTTAACATAAATTTATCATTAAAACCTTTTAATACAAAATTATGGCTACATTCCTAAAAATTTATTGAATGTAGTATCGCGTTGAAATTGTAATCAGAAAAAGATAGAAAATAAATAACTAAAATAGTCACGTTTAAAAGCACATGACCAAAATAGACGTTTTGAAAATATAAAAATTAAGACGAATAAAAACGATAAGTATAAAGATCCAAATAGTATTTAAACCAAAATAATAATAGTTTGTGTCACTAGTTTGCTAGTTAACTTGCAATCTCATCCCTAACTATCATAGTTCTTTAAAAAGATTTAGAACTATTTTATTTTTAGAATATTTTAAAATACATATTTTTTATATTTTTTTTATACATCTATTTGTATTTATATTTAATAGGCTGAATATATAATATTTTACTTATATATATGTTATTTCCTAATTTTCTTCACCATCTTCTAGAAGCATGTTGAATTTACCCATTCAGCAAATATATATATATATATATACATACAACAAAGATGTTGAGTTTACTGTTATTTTAACAAAAATTGTGTATTAAACCTATGTAACAAGCATGTTGTTTAATATATATATATTAATGGAGTTTTCTTAATAACAATATCTTTTATATGGCATGTTCATTGTAATTTAGTGCAAACTTTTTGAGTTTTGATATTCACTTGCTTCTCATTTTCAGAAATTCAAATCTCAAGTAAAGCATTTAAATAAGATAACAGAAAGTGATGCATCCACCCCACTCAGCAGAGTCCAACTTCAACAGTTACCTGTAAAGCAAAATAGCATAACAAACATATTAGGCCAACCAAATTACAGCCCTGACCTTACAGACAACCAGAGACAATTTCAAGTCCTCTCCAGTTGCTTGAATGGTCCTCAACTTCCTTTTCAAAATGTTGATCATTGTCATCTCAGAATGATGGACCAGAGCAACTCAAATTCATATGGAACAACTCGGTCCAACGACCTTCAACCTGAAACTTATGGAGGTTTCAAAGGAATGAACCTTGTCGCAGACAACCGTATATTTGGCGATGAGCTTTGTATGAATGAGAGTTCAGAGAGTTTTGTTCAGACATCTCAATCCAACTTACAATATTTCAGTGCAGATGTAGATTATTGTCCCTTCCTTTCAGCTGATGCAGTTCAAGAGTTGGAATTTGCTCGAAACTTGGCTGGCTGTTTGGATGTTGACAATATCACGTCGGGAACACATCGTGCAACTTTGGATTCTTTGAATCAGAATGTTTACCTGAAGGAGCTTGATGATCTGCTGAACAATACCGCAGAAGATCCGATGGTATATTGCTGTTTTGATGGCGAGGTGAACTCGTTCGACATTGATCAATATTCTCAGTGGCTAAATGCATAACTAGAATAAAAATGAATACAGATACCAAGTTTTGAACCAAAGACTCATCCGCAACATCATGGTTTGGGTGGATTCGGAGGTAATGAACTTTTCTTTGCTACCAATGTTGAAATTTTTAGCTGCTAAGTTCAAAAGAGTTCTGATATTTTTCTGTTTGCAAGAAACTATAAAGGGAAATGAGTTTGCAGATTCATGTTAAATGATATCAAACCACTCCATGTTTCAGTTCCAAATTCTATTCAATGCAAACTTTTCAGCCATGCTATTAGCAAATTTCTTTCTCTTTGTCTGCAGCCTTGCAGCCTTTCACTTTATCAAAATGTCTACCTATTTGGTTGTCTTTTTAGAAACAAATTTTAAGTGAAGCTTCAAACTAATATCTTAACCAGTTAAATTACGCTCGAATAAGCATGAGAGGTTCTTAATACTCATTACTTCAAAAAAATAGTTCATTAAGCCAAGTGGAACGTATCTTAGTCACATGTGAACTCATGTCCAATTTTCTTTCCCCTGTTTCGTGGTAGTTATTACACTAGTAAATGTACGAAAAGGTTGGTTTACTAAACTACCACACTACTACTATACCACAAGAATTCCATGAGTAGACTATTTAAGTGGATCGCACCTATCAAGAAAAACGTATTTTTTAACAATACAAATTTAGTTACACTTTTCCCACATGATCTATTGCAAAAAACGGATAATCTCAAGCTTAGAGTTGTGAACCTAGGTTAGAGACGGGGAGCGCCTTGACTTATTAGTCAAGCTTTGATTGGGGAAGGTCCTCTCAATGCTCTAACGCTCACACTAAATATGAACCTAACTATCTCATCACGTTTTGAACTCCACTCATGTATTGCTTTAATGGGTAAAATCCAACTCTTGGAACATACTATAGCCCCAAGTGGCGAAGAACCAACCCAAAGGAGGTCACGTGGATATTCTTGAACAATCCCTTAAAGAGAAGTGGACGCCTACTTTTGTTGTTGATACAGGTAGTAAGAGATATTATACACAACCCTTCTAATTTACCAAAAAAAAAATTTAGGTGTATTCCTTCTTTACGTTCGAGGTTCAAGTTTCGACCTTTCCTTTTCGTTTGAGGTGATAGGTTGAGTATTTTCATGATGTATTTAGTCTTATTGAAGGACAAATACCTGTAAATATAAATTTTAAAAGTAACATATTCTTCTAAAACTACAATATTTTTTAAAAATTGATGATTAGAAGTTCGAATATGTATCACATCCCATAGCAGCAATGAACTACATTCGATTTATGAAGCTACTTTTTTACAATGCCTATTTGATGTTCCATATGTTCTATTCTATAATTCTTGAACATATGCAGCATCCATAAGCGCTAGATGCAAAAGTGTAACTGGAAAACAGAACAACAATGATAAACTAAAAACTATCTTACACTGTTGTTTATTTGCAAGAAGAGAACACTGTTAGCTTCAGCTTTGTATGTTGGTTACAGGCCCTTTGAACCAATGCCGAGCCCTCACGACCCAGACAGAAACGGTAACAATCAACAAGCAGCCAACTGCAACAGGAGTGTAGTTGAGAGTCTCGTTAGTGACAGGGTACTCGACAGGCAACGAAAAGAGGATCGAAATCGTCGCCACCCAAAGAACTGCCACCCAACCGACGAAGATTCCATAGCGGCCCAAGTTGAAAGGTCCCGGCACAAAGGACCTCTTTGCCAAAGTCACCCTAAAAAATATGGGCAAGGCATATGCAATGTACAGACCAATTGTTGCTATAGAGACCATAGCATTAAATGCCACTGTGCTTCCAAGAGACTGCAAAAAAGTTACAAGAAGTAAATACATCCTCCTGAATATGAACGGCATTGTTTGTTTTCTATAGGCAATAACACTTCAGACAAGTCTAAATGAAAATTTTGATTTTTATAATGTGTCTGCCAATTGAGTGTAGTATCCATCAAGCTCAGAATAAAATTTACTGGAAACTGTTAGGCATGATTGTAATTGAAGGTGTTGTAACTTAAGATTATGATGCAGTGAAAGGAACGGAGTTATAGGGATACAAAGTGGAAGGTAGTTTTGATGAAAATGTTCATACCGTTAACGCCATACAAAATGAAATGAAAGCAGAGAGCCAAACTGCATTTATGGGAACCTCGTTCTGGTTCACTTTATGCCACAATGACGAAAATGGCATCGCCCCATCTCTGGAGAATGCATAAGCCATCCTGTGAAGAAAAATTATACCAAGAATGAGCCAGAGCACATAAATTATGCTTTGGATTTGAGAGACAAAGTAAAAGATAGTCGAATTGCCTGGAGTTACTAGTGACTGAACTCATTCCACAGAAGAATATTGCAATGGCTACCACGCCTAAGCAAATAATTCCTCCAACTCCACTGCCATATCTACTCTTGAACGCTTGATAAAATATTTCAGCAATGGCATAACCTCCCGCATCATTGTTTTCATCCAAAAGGTTTGGGATGCTGGTAACGGCGAAGGTGATGCCGAGTATGTAACACCAACCAACAACAATTGATATCCCAATGGAACTAATTATTCCTCTCGGTCCGTTCTTATCAGCTTCCTTTGTTTCCTCTGTCTATAATTTTGTAGGAAGAAGCAAATTTCGTTGCAAGTTATCTAACCATTATATATATATAGACACAAGACAAATTACTAAAACAGAGGTAGAGGAGAACTTGCCATATGAGCAGAAGCATCATATCCAGTTAGGGTATATTGACTCATCAGAAGTCCCAAAACAAATATGTAAAGTCTACTGTTAATTCCTTCCCCATTATCAGTATTGAAATGAGTGAAAACAAACTTGGGACTGGCCCTTTCCGTTGCGACCAAGGGAACGAGAATTGTAAGAAGAATAACACCTAAGAATGTGACATCCTGTTAGAAATGTAAGCTTGAGAAAGTGAACTGGAAGTTCAAAGAAAGGGAAACTGGAATCTTCATATACCTATGAAGTTCCATGCTGCAGCAAACTGTCCAAAGAAAGACAACCATGAAATGGGCAGGCTGTTCATGATAGCATGTACTAACAAAATTGCACCATGGAAAAGAATCACTACATATTTAGATGCCTCATATCCACCATTGTTTTTACCCCCTGTGCTAAGTAGAACTATCACTTGAATTAGCTGAGCAAGTGAATAGTCAACACTTGTTGTGACAGCCCACTGCATATAGATCACTTCCATCAGTTAGAGTATATCAAAGAGAAAAAAAAGCTTAACCTGATCATAAGAATTTGAATTTTGGGTATAAGAGCCTTAGTAGAAGACCTGTCCAACAATGTTAAACCTGTGCAAAGATCAAAGTTATTCGCAAGAAATCAGAAGGTGTCAAGGCAGAATAGATAAGTGCAAGGAAAACAATGCAATTGGAGTTTCAGAATACTTCAGAATAGGAGCAGGAAAAAAGATGGTGCTTCAAATACTTCAACCATGAACATTTCTTCAATTGTAAACGATGAGAAAGATTTCTGCTAAACTAGACAACTTAAAGTTTTCAAATCCTGGTGATAATCTGATATTGCATTCTAATTTGAGCATCCAATCGGAGTAAGATGAAAATTATGACCTGAAAAAGCTGAAAGAAGATAACAAAGATTACCAGCCAGTCATCCAAGAGGCAAAAGGAGCCCAACTTGGACCCGCAAGCTTGGCACTCCAATAGTAGAGACCTCCAGAAGTTGGATACGAGGAACAGATCTCAGCCATGGACAACCCAACAAACATGGTGAAAATCCCAGCAATAAACCATCCATAAACCAACGAAACGGGGCCGCCAAAATTCAGCCCGTTATTGTAAAGAGTGGTTATACCAGTGAGCACCGAGATAATCGAAAACGAAAACGCAAAATTAGAAACGACCCTGCAATTTCAAAAGGAAACCCATCAACAACGATTGAATCAAAACCCGCACAATCGCGAGGAAAAAGAGGAAGCAGATGGTTATGGAAACTTACGAGAGGTCGCGCTTGAGCTCTTGTTTGTATCCGAGCTCATTGAGACGAGCATGGCCGGTATCGAGCAAACCAGTGCCCTTTGGCGCCACCATAGCCTCAGAATCGAATACAGAAGAGGGAAAAGAGAGACGGAAGCTCGGTTGATTCAGTGGAAAGAACCCATCCTCCTGTCTTCTCCGTCCCCAAATTTTGGAGTCCGATTTCAAATGACTTTTCTCACTGCAGAAATCACTGCGTTATTGTTTCGCTCCGTTGAAGAATAATCCGATTTTAGTTCGGTCAAACAAAGCGCTGATTCTGAAGCTAAATTTATGGCGCGAGGGGACGAAAATTGGCGGCCATGGCCAAGATTGCATGCTCTGGCCTTACCCTTTACAGTCAAACACAACTCATTCTGATTTGATTGGTAAATTACTCATTCTGATTTTTTATTATTATTATTTTTTTGGGAGGAAAATGGAGATTGGAGAATCCCATTTGTTTGATTTTGTTTGAGTTTTTTATTTTTTTTTATTTTTAGGGCACTTTTAAATATAATATTAAATATTGTATATTTTAAGAAATTTAGATTCAAGTAGGGTGGATATCTTAATTAATATTGAAATAAAGGTGTTTAAACTTTTTTCGAAAATAGGTGTTTTGCTGGGTTGACGTGGATTTTTACATGGTTTGTAGTGCACGCTGATAATCATATCAATAAACTAATTAATATAGAGAGAATAACCCTCGGTAGAAAGGATAGAAAAAGAATAAGATATTTTGAAAGAAAAATAAGATATTTCGAACTTCCAAAAACCACCTCTTTTATAACAATTTAAATTTTTTTCGCTTATTTGGTAATGCCATGGTTTCTATTTTTCTATTTTTAATGAAGAAAAATGTATGACATCGTTTCAATTTTCAATAATTTAAGTATGATAAAACAATTTTTTTATTAACATAAATTGGAAATGAAAACTAGAAAGGAGAAATTTATTTTGATTGTTTCCAAAAATTTTATATAATTGTGAGAATGTTCCCAAAAAATAGAAACAAAAAATAAAGTTAGTGGTAAAATGCTTAGATTTCTTAAGAAAATTGGAAACGAAAAATAAAAAATGGAAACATCACCCAACGGCCCAAAATATCTTAAAAGTTTGAACTTAGCTTACATGGTTCTTTTCTATCAATGTGATATGTGATAGATGAATCATGATTAATTCTTTTTTTTTTTTAATTAGTTCACGTTGTCAAGTTAAAAAGTACCAACGATCTTGAATTTATTTGGACACAAACACGACTTAGATGCTACTTGACACATAAAATTAAACTTGTTATCAAATTTGACCAACCCTTCGACAAAATTCTATTTTTTCAAGTGACTTGTCAATTTAAATATATTAATAAAATAATAATTTAATGACACAAGTATTCTATTGATAAAGGAAACTTTAATTGAAAATTTTAAATATATTAAAGAGAAATTTATTGATTTTAAAAGATTTAATACGGAATTAATAATTACCTACAAGATTTAGGACCTATTCATGAATTAAAAGGGTTGAAATAAATAATCAAATAAAACAAAAATTAGTTTGCGTCTTGCTCTTGAGTCTTAGATAATTTTGTATTACTTTTTTAATTCGTAAGGGACTTTTGTTTCTTTCTCATTCGAAACTCAAAAAAAAATATATATATATAGTAATAATGATAAAAATAATAATAAATTATCCAGCTTTCTTTCTTTTTAAATTGCATCAGTTTCTCTCACGTCTCATCCCACCTACCTCCTCATCCTTTTTAAATGTGAAGGTTGGATGATGGGAACTTGTTATTAGAAGCACGATGGGTCCATTGGAAGATGATTTTGTTTTCTTTTTCTAATACAATAGGTGGGATGGGATCAAAATTACTTGGTTGAAAAACTATCATTAAGTTATGTTCGCTTTAACCTAACAGCAGAGATCGATAAAGTTCAATACTAAATGGTTATCATAAGAACAAGTATGTTCTTTAACCAAAATTTTAAAGTTAATGTTTATGTTAACTTATTATTGGACTATATCATTAATAAGAGGTTGTGGTCATAAATTTTCAGGAGCGAATTTTTCCGAGAAGAATTAGATAAAACTAAAAAAAGATTTTTAAAAATGTAACCCAGATAGAGAGGCCACTCCATTTTTTTTTTCTTTCTAAAAACTAAATCAAATGAAGAAAATATATTAACAAATCTAATAGATTCTAAATAAATATCAACTCAAATGAGTCTTAATTTTGGTATATTATAGCTAAAGAGATTTAAAAAGATAAACCCTAAGATGTCGTTTGTTTTTCGGGAATGTAGATGATCGGCATCTTGAGATATCCGGAATTTCAGATGCCCGGAAGGTTCGATGTCCGACATCTTTAGATAACCACGTTTGTTTCGTAGAAATATTATTAAAGATATCTAGGACTATTTGGATAGTCGCGTTTGTTTTGCTGGATTTATTTTTAGGAAGAAAAATATCACGAGTATGTTCGCCATAAAAAAATGTTGCTTTACAATCATATATTTATGATAATAAATATTATTAATAATGTAATTCCTTCCCAATATTAAAAACAAATGGATATATTATATAATTTAATTGTAGTTTATTTTACATGTAAATCTGATGTACGAATATACTTAATAGCATAAAGTTATTTATTACACGATGAGTATATTAATTTATTTTAATTATAAATTAATAAACAAATTTTTTAGAAAAAATTTTAAAAAATTGATGAAAAAACATATGGAGAAAAAAATAGAGGGCAAAAATGTAAAAAAGTGGATGTCATCAGCACGCAATCTTGGAAACTCGTATTCATAAGGACATCAACTCTCTAGACATCTCGAAATAACTGAGTTTCTTACATTACCGTAAAACAAACGTGGGAATCCAGATGTCCGTCTCATGTTGGTTGAAGAAGATGAAGCGAAAACATTTTCTCCCGGCCGGCGAGTTGGATTTCACGGCGGCTTACAGACGAGACATTCACGAGTTTCCGCTAAATTCCGGATATGATTTTCTTCTCACAATTAGTGATTGGTTTTTTCCCCCAAGAACTTGGAATCTGTCCAATCCAATTTTTTCCGTAGAAATTTGATTTTTTTTAATAAAAAAAGGGATTAGGTTTGGTTTATATTGTTTTCAAGTTATACATGATATTATAATAAATAGGTTGGTAAAATTATTTTTTTTAGTACAACATGTGGAGGTAGGAGTTTAAATTCATGATTTTTTGATCAGAGATAGATGTCTTAACTTTGAACTATGTTTGGTTTAGCAACCACTCTTTTAATCGGTAGATAATTAATGAACTGCCGACTCTTTTAATTGGTAGATAATTAAAATTTGGGAAATAGACAACTTGACCTCCTTTCCATATTTGCCCCCAGCACCAAACGGCACTTGCATTCTGGCAACTTTATGATTACTTGCTCAAAAAGGTAAACCCCAATTCCAATGTAAATCGAATCCACGGCTAGTTCTTCTTCTTTATTTTCTTAATAAATCCTGATATTTAATAAAATAAATCGAATCCATCCTCATATTTAAGAAAGACCAAAAGTTAGGGTTTCTTTCTTTCTCTCTCCCCTAGCTTCTGCTCCTAAACTCCATCCTCCGACGCCCACGCCTTGACGGAACCGCCTCCGCCGTCGCCCGCTCAGTCCGTTCCGCCGGCGATCTCGCATCATCTGAATTATCCGGACTCCGTGGACTCCTCTCCGATGTATCACTAACACCGATTCCTGGGACGAACACCTCGCTGCAGCCACCAACGCTGGCCGGCTCCGTCTTATGTACAGCTACGGCGGCCATATAGTCCCTCGCCCCCACGACAAACTCTGTGCTATGTGTGCGGTGAGACTCGGATCGTTGTTGTGGACCACCATACGTCTTTATCTGACCTCACTGCCCGTTTRTCGAAGACGCTTCTCAATGGCCGTCCGTTAATTGGATTCTCTCATTTCCGTTGCCACCGATGAGGATGAGTATGATCGGCCAATTCTCAAGCGCTCGAATAGTTCCGAGGACTGGTTTCTTAATGCTTCTGGCCTTCTCTGGCCAATTTGCCGCTTATTTTCAAGAGTTTGGTTCAAACAAAAACAGGATATTGCACAAAAATGGAGTAGAATAATTTGTTTTTATTTTTTTAAAATTTTTTTTAATCATTGCATTCTCTATAAATACTGGACTGATTTTGAGTTAGTATAGTATACCTCTAACCACCATGGTTTACATGAACATCACCAGAGTTTCTCCCTTCCTGAACTCCCTCCATATGTTCACCCAACTTACTGATTTAGTAGAAATTCACTTCTTGCCCGCATTGATTAGCTTTGTCGTCGCCACTTCCCTGGCTTCACTGCAGAGATACAAATATCTCCTGGTTTCTTCAGCTTTCAAGAGGGTCCTGACGATTCTAGATTTTCCCTCCAGGAATTCTTCAGTGAAGTTCAGCAATTAATTATCCTCAATTAAAATCAGGGTTCTACCTACCCTGATGAGCTTGAGTTTTTTTGTGTTTCTTTGTGTATTCTTGATACTAAATTTATTAAATCTCTCGTCTTTATATAAATTTAATTTTGCAGGCAGGATAATGCAAAATTAAAGGTTACACTATGGATTTGCCATCAAGGGCACATAGGCCCGGCCTCTCTGTAAAATCCCAGCATCATAGGTAAGCTACAGGAAAGAAAAAATATTAACAACTTGTTGGGCTTTCTTTCTTTCTGTCTCCCACGTCTCATGCCACTTAACTCATCCTTTTTAAATTTGAAAGTTGCTTATGGGTTTGTTTTAGTCATTTAGATCACAATATTAGTTTCAATCCTACACTTTATCAACAAACTTAATCTTGTTTAGGTCTGGTCTGGACCGATATGGAATGAATTATATTCATGGAATATCATCATTCTAAATTCATAATCTTAATCCATTCCCATTTTGAAAGGTTCGAAATATAAAAAAAAAAAATCGAAATGAAAATCAATCAAAAAATGATTATTTAATATAAATTTTTTGGAATCAGGATGATAAATAGTTTGATATTATTTACTAAACCAATTAAGAATAAGAATAGGAATGAGATGTATAATAATCATCAGTATCTCTCTTTTTCTCCTTTCTAACTAATTACAAAAGAGTGCTTATCTTTTTTTAATTAAAATAATAATTACTTTTAATTTATTTTACTATTATTTTTTTCTGGTAAATATTTATTATTATAACAATTTATTTAATATTAAAAGATAATAAATAATTAAAATAAAATTACATCAAAGTTACTTTTTATTAAAATAACAATAATTTAATATAAAATATTATTAATTTGTATTGTTCTAATATTTAATAATAATGAATAATTTTTAAAAATTTTATTGATATTAATTAATAACAGCAAAGTAATATTAAATAATTAACAAATTAATTTACGTTTGTAATATTTTATAATAAAAATACATTACAACCAATAAAAGTTTAATAAAAAAAACGTAAAACAATTAAATAAATAGTTAGGTCCCTTAATATATGAGAAGCTCGCATGCCAAAAATTTTATCCAACTATATACAATGAGAGATCTCTAGTTTTAGTATAATTTTTAATGCATTGATATATACTTATTAGTTTATATATTTTGATATCAAAACTATTGTATTAAAGTTTGTATATTTAACTTGATGTCTAACAGGTCTCTCTAAAATTTTATGCCCTTAAATTCAATTTTGTATTCAATATGTATTTCAACTTTAAAAAAAAAATCTAATGATCAGTTCGAAATCTTCTGGACACAGAAAAAATATAACTATTTCTGATAAATCTGTCCAACAATATCTTATATGAAGAAAAAGATGCAACTTTAAATATGAAAATGAAAAAAATAACTAAAATAAAACAATATCAACAAATCTAATAGATTATAAATAAAACAAGTCAAATGCGGCTTAGTTTTGGTATTATATTATAGATTTAAAAGGATAAACCCTAACTCCCCATCCTCTATTTGCCGGTGCACATCGACTTTGATTGGTCGACTATGACAATCCTCTAAGTTACGCCAAAACTGACGCAACGTGGAGATCTTCACATTTGGTAGTGGAGAAATTATTTGTTGATGAGATGAGAGAGGAACTAATTCATCAAAACTTGTGAAGATGGGAAGATCTTTATGTGTTGTTTATGGGTATAATCCACTTTCGTGGATTTATCATATTCAACCCTTCACTTTTGATTCTCTCCATGGAAGACAGTGCCTATATTTTGTTTCATTCCTCCTACTAATTTATTGAATAACATTTTATTTGCTATTGGTTACCCAAATCAGACCTCTTTCCCCCAAAACTCAATTTTCTTCCAACTTATTTTTAGTTGATGGAGAGATAGAATATCAAATCATATATTTATGTTGTATTTCTATTTTTAAAGGATAAATGCAAGTAATATCACATTTTTATTGCTGATTTTATTGGATATAAAATGCTTATCCAATTTTGGAGATAAAAGTTATTGGAAAATTAGAAAATGATATATATAATTACATCAACTAGTTTAGTTTTTGTCTTAAAAAGATGATGTTTTGATTTTTTAAAAATAGAGAATGAAATAGGAACAATACAAAAAGTAAAGGTGAAAGTGAGATCATAACTGAACACATGCAAGCCTAAACTTCTTTTTTCTTCGTTTGAAAACGGAGAGTTAGGACTTTACTCAACCCACGGCACCCACCACAAGGTCCACACGGAGACAGTAAAGACTTTTGATATTAAGCTCATCAAAAGATTCGAACTTGAAACCTTTAAGTCATTGCCGTAGAAGGCACGAAGGAATTCAATTAATCAGTATGCAAGTTGGCATCAAAATAAACTCACAGTTCCAAACCAGAATTCTTGAAAGAAGCATTCGTCAGACAGCTAGAGAATAAGGAAGAAAAATAATGAAAGAATATAGATAAGGGAAGTGATCGTCTTCATTTCATGCACATCTAGGAGAGTATTTTGCTTCACATCACTAACACATACTTCTACCTATGTACCTGGATCTGATCTGATCGTAGTCTCGAGGTCAGATTCTTGTTCCACTCTCTTATCTGTTCAGCATCGGGCTCGAGTCCTGCGTATTGAATCTCATTTCGTGTTGAGGTTGAATATACACACTTTCAATTTCTGATTGCTGCTGCACATTAAGATTGTTGCTATTCGGGGACGTTGCTTGAACTTCGTTACGAGACTCTGCCAACATCTGGAAGTATGCATGAGGTCCCCAACCTGGAAATACGGCGTAAAAGATACTGAAAAGTCAGTTCAATAACTAAATGAATGCTCTCAAGAGTCAGACTACTTGAGTTGCGATTGCATACAAGAATTATAAGGACAAATGCAGTTATTGATTATAGATACAGCATTGTATAGAATTGGGCAAAGCTTAGGATCCAGCATAAGCTGCAGAGCAAGAGTTCCAAGAAGATATGGGATGGTTACATTATCTACATCTTTTTTCTTTTTTTTTAACAACTGGGAATCAGAATTTTGCTCCTTCTACCCAAGGGCATCCGTGCCCGCCCCAAGGCCGGGACAAGGGAAGATTGCAAGTATTCTTTAGTCACATTTGCACTTCAACAACCAAAGTTCAGGTCAAGGGAAGATCATCTATTGAATCATGCAAGGAAAAATTGACTACAATAGAATGGGTAACACAAATTCTTCCTTATTTATACGTCCACATTTATACAAATCATTCATTATTTTATTTATTTATCTAAGTAAGATATATATCTTATCGTCACTTCTTTCTCTACAGAGGGTTTCCATTCAACAATATAAAAACCAACAATCTATGCTTGCTTCAAAACTATGACTTGGGTTAATAAGATCTGTGATGATTAATGAGGTCCACATCCTGGCTATAACATAAGTGGTGCAAGAAGATCTTATCTAAAAAAAAAGTTGTGCAAGAAGAAAAACTACATCCCAGCCAAAATTAAATTATAATTTTAAGATACTACCCAACGTAGCACGAGAAAGATCTAGTTCAAACGTTTATGTTATCACGGCTGACCAATCAATGTTTCTGCTAACAAGTTACTAAAGATGTAGACAGAAAATTAAGAAAAAAACTACTTTTGACCATGCCAGATGGACATAGGCATTCTAAAGATGTTTAACAAAGAATTAAGAAAAAATTACTTTTGACCATGCCAGATAGATATGGACATGGTTAGGTCTGAGACTCATAACATGGAAGAAATGGTTAAAAGGTTGATTATTGGGTAAAAAAATAATAAAAATTATCAAGTATAAACTATTGCTTCATCTAACATAAAGATAGAACTTCTGTAATAGAAATTAATGATGTTTAGGACCATACCATCAATGTGATAAGGTAGTGGAAAGAATTGCAGATAACAGAATGAAGCAACTGTCAGCCCTGTGCAAAAGGTTCAGATAAGACAAAAGCAAAAAGAGCATATAAGAAAGTAAGAACAAAATAACAAGGTCTTGGATTAACTCACCGAGAAGACCTCCAGCAAAAACATCTTGCCAGTGATGCCAATAGTCATCAACTCGAGAAACACCAACAAGAGCTGCAATAAGCAACGGTAGGAAGACAATACAGAGTTTCGCAATATGGCCCCTTTGGTCAAACGCCCTTATTTTCCCAGCCAAATACCAAGCAAGAAATCCGAGGCCAGCAAAAGACCCTACTTGTAGACAGATTCCTATTAGTAAGTAGAAACACAAGTGAAAGCAAATAATCTGAATAGGAGAAAAATTCAACAAAGGCAATACATAAGTCCTAAATAAAGCATTCGTATGCATTAATCCACAACATGAGATACAAAGCATTAAGCAATGCCAAGTCAAGAAGCCAACAGCAAGAAACTAGTAACCCTTATTACGCAAAAGTCCTGACGATGTATGTTGTCCTTGTATGTCGCACAAGATCGAATTGAAATCTTATGGTGAAAAAATCAAATCAGAGTAATATGATATGACTTTGTACATTAGGCCAACACTATCAGTCTTGACAGGGCGCACTGGTAGTTTCAGAAGATAAAAATCTGATTTTATTCAATCGTCTACCAGAGTATGGGATTTGAATAAGATACTAACATAAGTAACAAGTAACAGAAGAAATGTGGTTGATTTCACAGGTGCTGAATGTGCAAAACTGATATAAGAAAGTAAGAAGCCTTCCTATGTCCCCGGGAATTAGTACACTACATACATTTCAATTCTCCGGATATTGGGTTACCAAGAGAAAATACAACTCATATAAATGGTTGCTACTGAGTTCCCTTAGTTTAACATGCTGTACATCATTGCCACTTTTAATGATAAATATAAACCAACCAAGCGTGTTACACAGAGATTGAATCTGTGTAGCATGTGCAATTGTCAAAGAAAATAAATCATAATTAAAAAAAATGAAAAAGATAGATGATTGTGTTCCTGTAACATAATTCAGAAAGTATGCATCTTACAGGAGGTATGCCCACTCGGGAAACTTTTATATCCTTCTTTAATAATGCTCTTGTCTCCTGTACATAAAACACCAGTTGAGTTTCTATCAAACACCTGCACATATCAAGCACAATTGTTATAAGTGAGTAACAAATATTAAAAAAACATAGTGGCTTAGAAACACGAAAGATGTTGGCAGAAAAACATACCCCTTTGCCATCAGGAAAACAACGCCAAAAGAAGTCTGGACGTGGTCGACCAACAGCATCTTTAATAGCATCGGTCATAACTCCAGTTATTAAAACAGAAAACAGAACTCCTGAACAAGCATGAACAATCATTAAATGGGACGCTTGGAAATATCTTCATGAATAATTGCAAGGACTTCAAATAACTATAAAACGAGTAAGAGGGAGAAGCACTACCCAATATGGCATGGTGAAGATCATAGACATCCTTTCTGATGAAATAGTAGATATGAAATGCAACAAAGGGTATCAATATCGCAATTATCTGTTACAGGAAAAAAGTAAGTTTTATTTCTTACTTAGCACAATAATGTCCGGAAAATAAATTACCATAGAATTCACTACACTACTAGCAAATGATAGTTTTAGACATACTGGAACTGCCCAAACGGGGACAGTATTATCCTGCAGAGGGTATTTCAGGTCCGTCATCATCTCCTGTCCAACAAAGCGATGAAACGGTTCTATAACGTTTAATACAACCTCTATCACCACAAGAAGTAAGAGGATCAACCAATCATGCATATGGGTTCTTGCCAATCGAGCTCCATGGGATCTCACAGTATGAGTACCCAATTGAATTTCTGGCATTTCTCCCGTGAACTGAAAACACGAGGAAATCAAAACCATCAGTTAAGAGAATGTATAGATTTAATTTAAGCACCACCAACAAGAAATAATTAAGCGTACAATGAAATCGGTGAAAAAAGTATAATCAGAATCAAAGAGTCAGAACCATGAAATTTTAACACGAGGAATTTTCCAAGAGTAAAGCCCCTTCTGAAGTAAAAATGACAAAAATCGAGTGAAATTATAAATTATTTCCATGAGAACCCTAGTATACTAGCCATCCTAAACAAGTCGATGATAGCAAAGCAGACATTACTGCAGTATGTTCAACAATGGAAATTTGGTAAGGAGACTGGGTCACAAATCTTCTAAATGGAAATTTGTGCAACGATTAAAACGAACACACACGCACACACACAGAGAATGAGTTGAAAGTAGAGTCCTAGGATTATTCAAACTCAACACCGAGCCACCATAGCTCATCTAAACTCTGCAGATTCGGTCCTGAATGAACTAAAATTAAATCAACTTCAAATAACCTCGCAGAAAGAGGAAGGCATTGAGAAAAACAACTCATCGTCGAGTTATAACCCAGAACAGAGAAGGTTAATAAATGTAAAAAGAAAACAAAAACAACAGAACTGTGTGAGTAATTCAACGAAACAACTGAAACCCATTTACAGAAATGAAGTCAAAATTAAAGAAAAGCAGAGCAAAACAGAAAAAGAAAAAAAGGCACCAAAAACAGAGAATGAAAAATGGGTGGAAGCAGAGAAATTACCTGTGGCTGTGCCAGTGGAATCTAGTTTCAATGGAGAAGAAGAAGAAACATGGAGGGAGAGAGAGAGAGGAGAGAAAAGGGAAAGGCAGGCAGAGAGATAAACGAAACCAAATCCCTTCGAAATTTGAATAGAAAACCGCGTCGCGCTTAAGAGGAGTGGGAACTGCGAAGGTTCTGCATTAACCAGCCAAATCCAAATGCCAAAAGCCAAACCAAAATCCAACTGCTCTTTTTTCTTTTCTTTTTTTTTTTTATAATTTAATCGTGATTTATTTCTAATTATTTCTTTAAATTTAAATGTTAGTTAATATAAATTTCTTTTTTTTTAGTTTAACAAATATAGGTGATAGATGTGAAAATTCAACTTTCAACCCGATATAGGTATCTCAACTAGTAAATTGTGGCCCGCATAAGCATAACAGTAATTGACATACATTGCTTACTTCTAAATCGAATGTTTGATTACCCATATTTTCAAATTATTGTACTATGCAAAGAAAAAAGAAAAACTAGTAAATTGTGTAGCAAGTTGATGGTATAAATACACTTTTGGGCAGGTTAGCATTTTGATTTTAGTAAAAGTATATTTTTTAGATTGGGTATTTAAGCGATAATAAGGATATTTAAAAATGGGGCAACATTTTATTAATAAATTTACACAAAAAAAAATCTAATGAAATAAAATATATTTTTTTAGTCTAGTTTAAGCAACAAAATATCTGGTTTTAGTAGTACCATAAAGGTGAGGATTGTAATTCAACCTTCAATTTCAAGGAATGAGTAAAATGTATTAACCGTTGAGCTGTATTCATATTAGCACGTAATCTAGTTTACTTGGATTAAGTCCAAAAAAAGAGGGAAGACATAAGAAGCTATCGTTTTTAATAGGATTAGGACAAAATTGGATAGACAATGGAAAAACGAACTCTCTCTGCAATGGAGGAAGAAGACTTTTGGGGCAAAATTTAGACACTAATTGCCATATCGTTTTAGACTATGCTACGTAAATTTAGGAAGGTTTGCTTAAAAACTATTTTTGGAGCCTTTTATGAAAAATCTGGATATTTTTTAAAGCAAGATAAAGTTGTTTATCTTTCCCCTCAGAATCTCATTTTCAAACAAGGTGGGAAATAGGATGATAAGGCAACTTTCTTTCTCAATTTTTCTAATCATCCTGCAAAATAGTCTTGTTTGTACAAATAAGGAGAATCAGAGCAGCAAAACCAGAGGAAAAAGAAACTGGTTTTCTTATTCATGAAGCTACTAGATTCAAATATCTCAACCACTTCTATTACATTACATCTATTCACACAAAAAATATAGTCTCCTAAACACCAAGCAAAAGCAAAGAAAAAGACCTCCACGGAGATAACAAACTGTATCAATCATCTTCCCCCCATTTCCATGTCGTCGTAGGTTTGGCTGGGCACTCGATGCAAAGGCGATGGTGTGAAGTACGTATCTCCATTTGGTCTCGGACGTAGCTCAGGTACAGGCGCATCACCGACAGCCATGGATCGAGTCACATTTGCATTGGCACGAAACTCCTCCTGTGCTTGGAAGTAAGCGTATGGTCCCCATCCTAAAACAAGACAATGGTTTAGGAATCATGTTACATAGAACAAAGAATGAAGATTTTGTCATTAGTCATTACCATTGTCATTATAGGGAGGTGGGAAGAATTGAAGGTAGCAAAATCCTGAAACGACCAATCCTATAATAGCCCCGGCGAACACGTCTTGCCAATGGTGCCAATAGTCATTCACTCTAGAAACGCCCACGAGCGATGCGCCGAGCAGTGGGAGAAAGACGAGGCATAGTTTTGCAACATGTCCTCTGCCATCAAATGCTTGGATCTTCCCAGATAGGTAAAAGGCAAGAAATCCCAAGCCTGCGAAGGACCCTGCAAAAAGAAAAGTCCTAAACTACATCAGCAACATTTTTCAATAGACAGTAGAAAGCATTTGAAGTTGAAATAGGTGAAATTTTTTGCCTACATGAAGTATGACCACTAGGGAAACTCTTGTGTCCTTCCCTTATTTCGCTCTCCTTCCCGCTACATATCACGTTTCCCGATCGATCGTAGGCCTAAGACGATAAGAAAAACGACCCTCGCTATAAGGCTATAAGAATATATATACATTGAATGGGATATTCTCAATCATCAGACAGACTTCTTTGTTTCCTTTAACATAAGGAAGCATCAAAATGAATGTTAGTTACCTCTTTGCCATCGGGAAAGCAACGCCAAAAGAAGTTGGGTCGAGGGCGGCCAACGCCATTCTTTATAGCGTCGGTGATGATAGCGGTAATCAGGACAGAAAATAATAGGCCTATTCATAAGAATTAAGAACAAATGAATATAGACTGTCAAAATACAGAAGTAGTAATATTTTTTATAGGTAGCTCGTCTTCGTTGCAAAAATGTACCTAAAATGGCGTGATGCAGATCATAGACGTCCCTCCGCCGTATATAGATGAACAGGAATATCAAAATAGGCAGTATAACAGCATACAACTGACAAACAAAAGGGAAACGAAACACTGTCAACTACACTGCTAAGAGAACACATGTATAACTTCTAACTTTTTTGTCACAGAAAACAAAAAGTTCTCCAAAGGCTGCAAAAGTTTTACCAAAAGAGAGGATTCAAATCTTTCCTGTAAATTGAGACCATAGTCATGAAGGAATACCACTTAAAAACAACAGATGGGTTTTTTCAAATGCCAAAGAAGACATCAGATTCTGTGAAACTTCTCTTACATGAATGACATGAGCTTGTAACAATTATCAAAAAGAGGGGGCAAGAGGGAAAGGCTAAACTTACAGGGACAGACCATACAGGAACTGTATTATCTTTGAAGGGGAACTTAAGATCTTCCATCATATCCTTTCCCACATAGCGGTAAAATGGATGAATTGACACTAAAGTGACTTCAATTGCAACAAGAAGCAGAAGTATCAGCCAATCATGTAAGTGAATCTTTGCAACTTTGGCTCCATGGGATTTTATTGTATGTGCTGCTGGATCTATCTCCCTTGTCCCACCCTGAAAAAAGCCCCAAAAATAAATCTTTGTTGGCCAAGAACAATATGACCCAGTTCCCAAATTGGGGGAAACAGAGCCAAAAACTCCATTAAAACAAGTTACCCTTTTGGAGAACTTGTTGTCACTCAAAAACAGACCTGAAATATAGTTGGGAAAGAGAAGAAGGAAACTAATTTCCTCCACCACGCCATGGACGAACAGAACAGAAGATTTTTCACTTGCAAACTTTGTGGTGTTGCTCCAAATGACAAAAGAGGAATCCTTCAGGAACAAAAACGTCGTTTAATTAGTATTTATGTGGATGGCTCGACTATTACTTTTCTTTCCTTTTTTTAAAGAAAAAATGTCCCATCTCAAATGGGAATTGAAAAGGAGGAGGAAAAATCAAATCCCAACCAGAAAACGAAGAAAAAAGCAGGAAGCTTCATCGATTGATTTACCTTTGAGAAAAATGGAGATGGGTCCGTCACAGTGACTGAATCCAAAAACTTTTTCTTTGTCCCTCGAACTGTTTGATGAAATTGAGGCCGACGGTTGACGAGGGATACGATACGACGCCGTTGAATTGAGGACAACGGCGATTAACCGTCGGGCGATGAATCTTAATATACGGTAGGGGAGCGAGTGAATACCGAATAGTCGATATTTCTTGGAAAATTTCTTGCGACGAGTTTGAAGAATTCGACTCGTTGACTTTTACGATTCCCATCGTTTGGGAGTTTGACTGTTCGTCTACGCGTAGTGGTAGCGCTTCCAAAATACCTTCCTGTCCGGTTCCAAATGGGGAACGTGACCATCTTCTTGCCTTTTTATTATTTTTATTTTTTTGAACGCAAATTTCCACTGCCTATATTTTTAATTTCATAGCTTGCTGAGAAAAATATATTTAGTTGTTCATGTTCCGTTCTTAAATCCCAAGTGAAAGTATGTTTATTCTTTTGGTTTAGTTGATTTTGGTCCATACTTTCGAAACATTTTTTTTTTCATTTTACTACCTATACTGTCGTTTTCATCTACATTTATAAAATTTTAACATAAATTCTATAAACTATATAAATTCTTCAATACATATTTATGACTACATTTTAAGAAATAAATGAGATATAAATAAAAATGACTAAAATAGTCATTTTTTAAGGATATAGGAATTAAAACGATTCAGTCACAAAACAATATTTAAAACTAATTCAAACATAAAAAAATGCATAGGCGTATATATATTATTTTAACTATTTTTTTTTTTTTTTGACAAGTAGAAATTGTTAATTGCTTCTTGTTTTTTTAGCAGGAATAATTTGATTAGTGCCGATCATTGACTAATAGCCAATGATTAAATCAAAGTTTATTTATTTATTTATTTATTGTTTTGTAATATTTATAGAATATTTAAATTATTAAAATGTCCATTGAATGGGCTTCGGACAGTTGCGAGTGGGTCAGTGGCGGAGGCGGACGGTTGGGCCTTTAATTCGGTTGATACTATTCAAACCGTTGGGTCAGTTAAGAATGGAAACGGACCAATGAGAATTAAGTACTGGAATTTGTTTGGGTCATAATTGAAGGGTAGGAAAATATACACGTCCAACAGTTGAACAGAATCCTTCACAATTAAAATTTTAGGTTAAAATTATGTTTTAGTTTATGTAATTTTGGAACTAATTTGTTTCAATTTTTTTACTTTCAACCAATCTTAAAAATAGTCACCACCCTTAATTTAAGGTTAATTGTCTAAAAAAAATGATGTTCATATTGAAATATAGACGATCTCCCTTAAAAATTTATACAATATGTTTATATTGTGTTATTTATTGACCGAATGTTATTATTATATTTTTGTCAAACCAAATAGAAATTAACCTCAGACTCCGAGCATACTTCAAATGGTTCAAAAATAAAATTTTCTTATTTTTTACTTTTAAAGATTTTGTTTTTAACATATATTACCATCCTTGTTAGTTGTAATTTGGATTTTAAACCTTTAATTGTTGTATTTTAGTTTCTATTTAATAGAAATTTGATATATGAACGTCTTTGGTTCATTTACCTAATAAATAAATATTTATAGGAACAAGTATTTGAATTGAGATATAGTAGGCATTAGGGTTCCAAATTGAGGGATTGATAAAAGACAAAGTAGCTAAAGGTTGGGGAGTATAAAGATAATATTTAAATAAAAAATTGCTTAAACTATTGAAAAACTATCCCAATAAAAGGTGATGTTTACCCCACTAATTACAATCATCCATTAAATTAAAGATAGGAATTAGAATAGATATTTGATTATGATTTGAAAGTGGTGAGAAGGGCCAACTTGCAAGATATTTTCGAGTGATGGATCATCCCATCACCAAGTTGAAAGCTTGGTTGGTCCATGGTAATTATCTTCCACAGCAAGGTTTAGTGATAAATAATTACATCATTTTCTACTGATTCAACTTTCATTTTAAGGGAAAAAAAACTCGGTTCGTACCTGAATTCAATTAATTAAGATATATCTTCGATCTATAGATTGATGATCAAAATTTCACCCACGTGTCATTTAACAAAACAAAAAGACAGACAAATTGACATCTAAAAGTGTGTTTGCCATACCTTTTAATTTAATCACTTTTAAAGAAATTGTTAAAATACACCCTATCAAATGAGTTTAATTAAAATCCTTGTGTGCTGAGTTAAATTTTCTTAAAAATGATTTTAATGATAAATTTGTTTGATACCCGAGGTCAGGCCGATCGAATCGAGACGTTCACTTTGATAAACTAATTTAATTATTACAAAAGTAGTGAAAAAAATGCATTTGAAACACTCTCTAAGTCTTGTTTTACCATCTTTCACTCCACGCATCCCATATATGTAATTTGAGTCAAAATAATATCATTTATAATATTTTTATCTTTTATATATATATAAGTCGATTTTGTTCTTTTGTTATTCTATTTTTTAGAAAAACTTTTAAATTTTTAACCAATCGTTTTGTTTAATAATGATTTTGTTCCATTTTTAAGAAGTACTCTTTTTATTACCTCTTTCTCTGCTTTGTACTTTATTTTTAAGAATGATAACTTAAATTTAAAATCTATAAATAGTTTAACAAAAGAATTTTTAAAAATTAAAAAACAAAGAAATAGTCAATAAGTACAAACTTATTCTTCAAAGAATATAAAACTATAAATAGTGTTGTTAAACAAATAACATCAAAGTTATTTCAAGGTGGAATGTCAAAATCTTCATCACTTTTGGTTTGAATTTTTTATAAACTGTCTTATCAAATCTCCACTAAAAGCTATAGTAATAAACAATATAATGGAAGTAAAAAAAAAAAATTTATTTTTCAAATAGTGTTTTGTGAATCTATCAATTCGCCTTGGTTCATACTCTTAGTTAATAATATTATTTATTTTTTTCCAAAAAAAATATTATTTAGTGAAACTCACATTTTTAAATATTATTTTGGTACTTGTACTTTCATATTTAGTTCATTTTAATTTTTGTACTTTCAACTTTTGTTTATTTTAGTTACAGTATTGTTAGTTAAAAGTGACTATTTTAGTCTTTATTTACACAATTTTAATATAAATTTTACACATGTTTAATACTAATTTATAGCTATATTATTTCAAGAACTGTTGTAGTAATTAAGTGAAGTGTAAAGTTGAAAATGTATAGACCAAAATATATGTTTTGAAAGTATAGAATCAAAACCAACCAAATTGAAAGTAAAAATATAATTTTTCTATACAACTCCAATATTGATTTTAAACCTACAATACCCCTAACTAATAAGGAGTTTTTGTTTTTGTTTTATCTTACTCTTCAAAACAAATATAAATTGAACTCCATATTGGCACCATTCAAATTTCTCTCTATTATATTGAACTCAATTATAGGCCCACATGATCACCCAATTTTCCCAATTTCTAATAACCACTATTATAATTAGGTGTAAGGTCATGTATAATTATATTGTTTTAAGTTTCAAATAAATAATGTCAACTACTTTATATAATTTTGACACAGAAAAAAATATTAAATTTTAATAACACTTTATTTTCAAACCCTCTTAAGAGGAGAACGATTATGAATATACTAAACCAAAGTCATAGGATAAGACTATTATTTAATTCATACAAAGCCAAGAAGTAGATGCCATTATTCAAGTTGGGTCATCTTCATTATTAGTGTCTCATACGTACTCATAAGGTCGAGAAAATTAAAAAGAAAACTTCTCTTGAGTTATAATTTTTTTCCTTGCATTTTTTCATAATAGTTGGGTAATGGTTTTCATGGGTAGGGTAAAAATGGTATTTAATTACTTTTTATTTTTTAAATATATATGAAATGATGTTAAATTTAAATGAGAAAAAACAAAAGAAATAGATAGTAATTGAGGACGGACCTGTAAAATGCAAAAAGAGTACTTCGAATTGGGGTGTTTCAAATTTAGAAAACCCCTAAAAAAGGACTCCAAAATTGGGTTAGTGGGCCAAAATTAAATATGGATCCCTCTCAAACCCAATAATATTGACATTAATTACCAAAGCAAAAGTGGTCTATTTCTTTTGGAATGGTAATTGTCCAGCAATGACCATCCATCTTATCATTTTAATTAGCATCAATTAACAACATTTAAACAACAAAATCTTCTTAATCAAACTCTGGGATTACCTCTACTTTTCAAGCTATTAAATTGACGGTAACCCCATTAGTTTAAGCTTTTTAATTTGATTAGTGATATAACATATATACATATTAAAACAATGTCGTCTTATCTTTATGGTGTACTTGCAAGGGGAGGAAACAGTACGTTGTTTCCAATATCTAACGTCTTTGGATCGAGAGTGATTCAGAGGACGATCTACCGTCAGATCCAGACTTGAATGAAATATAATCATATACCGCCGCCACCAATGTTGTTATTATTATTATTTTTTTTTATGTATACTTTTTACTATTAGACAATATCCATTAAATCTCATGATTGGTACGTGTCTATGATTCTAAATTCACTGTGTTTAGACATTGGATTCTCCTCTAATTCCCAAGTGAATGGAAATAGGATGGTGAATTGGGAAAAAAAGAGCAAGTGGGGTGTGGCTATGTTATGCGTATTGCATTTTGTACCAACTTTGAGGGCAAGTTGGGGAGCCGTAAAGCATGCAATTTCCTCATTCTTTTGACAAACTGTTGCTTAAAGTGCTCCCAAATGTGTCCTCTATTTCCCTCATTCTTCTTTCCTTTTCATAATATTGTCTCTCTACTTATCTACAACTACATCATCTCCCATTCCCTTCAAATCTTTAATTCCCCATTTTCCAATCTTCAGATTTCTCACTTTGATACTTGTCTAACTTTATGGTTCTAGGGTGAAATCGATCCTAAAGGGATATTTTAAGAATATTCGTTGTAAAGTAGGAAAATTTCAGAGCGTCAAAAGTATGTATCTGCTATCATCATTTACATTCAGATGCGTGTTGCGTTTATAAGGAGTGCAAACAAAAGTCCCACATTGACTGGACAATTATCTTCATTGATATGAAACATTTTTGCAAAACAAAAAACCAAGTCTTTTGCCTTTGAAAGAGTTAGACTCAAAATTAATTATAACATTTCTTGGTGATAGATAAGATAACTCAACTTACAACATATTCAATTGATTTAAAATTTCAATCAAGGGTTGATATCTCCTTATATTTTCATTTGTACCTTTGTCAGAAAAGGGAGGAAAACTTTGGGACCATATATCGCAAGAATATATCTAATCGAGTAACAATCTAGTCACCGCATGCAAGGATCGTGTGATATGAGATGCGACAATAATTTTCCGACATCTATATTAGAATATTTTAAACTATGTGTTTGCAATTTACATTACAACACACAAATTGATGAAACTGAAAGAAATATATCTCATATATAGCAATAAGAGCAAACCCAAGAAGAAGAAACATGAAATTTGAAGTGGGATGGTATTTGCACATGAAAGATGGTAAAAAGGAGAAAATTGTGATGTTTATTTAGGGCAAATAAAAGCTGTCGTGTCAGCAACATGTCATCAATATGGGGCAAAGAGAGTCCAATCTTATCTGATTGCGTAAACATAAAAGAGAAAAAGGACAAAACCAACACTACATTTCTTACTCAAGATGCTTGCCTATGCACCTACAAACTCTCTCTCTCTCTCAAGTTAATTTCTACGTAAACAAAGGTGGGACATGATTGTCGCTAAGCTCGTTTCATAAGGTTAAGACTCGCTCGTATCATCAACCTCTTATACTCTAGACGATGCATGTGCTATAAGACCTCTATGCTACATAAACAGGTGGGACATGATTGTTGTTAAGCTCGTTTCATGAAGTTAAGACTCGCTTGTATCATCAATCTTTTATGTTCTGGACGATGCATGTGCTATAAGACTTGAGACGACTTGCTTTTTCTTTTAAGTGAATTTTATTATTTTAGTTTTTATGTGAAATATTCTATTTTAGTCTCTAAATTATATAAAAAGTTTTTTTTAATGTAGTTATTGTTGTTTAGTGCTTTTTAGTGTATTTCTAAATAATGGTAACTTTTTTTTTTTAATGCAGTTATTGTTGTTTAGTGCTCTTTCGTGTATTTCTAATTAATGGTAACCTTATTCTGATATATCATGTGACCTTGCATTTTCAATTGAGAGTTAAAAGTTTGTGTTGGGATCATGGAGACAAAACAAGAAAGTGAATAGAGTTGCAAAACACCTGAGTTAGGAAGTTTGAAACTGCAATGCTTATGACTGCGACAGTACGACCACCCATGAAGACTTGCTATAGGACGACTTGCAACAAGCTACCGAGAATGTAGCGCCTAGCGCTACGATTCCATCTCCACCTAGATTTCGGTTTTCTAAGTCCTTATTTTTCAAAATTATCACGGAAGTAATACTCAAAAATCAATTTAAACTGATTTTCAATTTTTCTAAAATCAATTTTTTAATTTTTCAAACATGATCCATGGAGGGAAGTGATTTTGAGAAAGATAAAAAGTGATTTTGATTCTGTGAAAATCATCTCTCAAGAACAAAAGATGGAAGTGATTTTAGTTTGATTGAAACAACATAAAATTTTAATTAACAATAATCTTCATCACAAATACCTTAAATCTATATATTAAAAAAAACTCAATTTTTTTTTAATACAAAAGAAACTCAATTACTTAAACTTGATTCTTTCCCATATATAAAAATGAAAGACTATTGTCGTGTTGGTAAAACCTAATATAATGTTTATGATGTTGATCATGTTCTTTCACTCCAACATATAAGTTTAATAAAAGTTAACATTAGTGATATAATTTAATATTTCCTTAAAAAAAATAATGAATTGAATTCTTGATGCTACATAAACAATACTTGCAATGGAGATTTTTATTTAAATATGACAATAGATATTATTATTTAGATAAAAATGCGCAAAAAAAAAAGAGAGAGAGAGAGAGAGAGAGAGAGAGAGAGAGAGAGAGATTAAAACAAAAATCCACAATATGGGATTTAAAAATATTAATAAGATGCGCTTTTTTTAGGTATCTTTGAACTAAACAATACCAACTCCATATAAAATTTTATGAAATATAAAATATGAGAATATAGATTAATTAGTTGCCATCCTACAACTCAAACCTACCATAGGATAATGTTTATAATTTAAGCTCCTACCCAATAATTTGTTGAATTCAATTATATAAACCGTTGAAAATTTTGTTCCTTTTGTATACAATCAATTTTTTTTATTTTGATTGCAAAATAGGTGATAAAAATTTATATTGCTTATCGACTCAAGTATTCATACTTTTATCTATTTAAGGGACTTGACCGGTTCGAAATAGAGAACGACTTGAACCAATCGAATAGAATGTGTAATATGAAAATTCTAGCTTCAAATCTCTCCTATCATTAAATTTTCTTCCATAGATTTTATTTCTACTAGGTTGATTTTTGTTTCTACCATTTGACACGAAAGATAGTTAAAAGATGTTGCTATATTGATTTGATCATAGGCTATTGTCGCATGTTATCTTCAAATTCGTCCCAAGAAAAAATCCTCGATCCCCGTCTCATTATCATCTTTGTACTTGAACATAACTCAAATGATCGTGTATTGTATTTTTAAACTTTTACATATTATTTGAAGATAACTCAAACAATCATGTATCATTATAAGTCAAATACTCTCATTTTATGTATAATTAATATTCATTAAAAACAACTTTGGGCCATATTTCACGTGATGAGAAAAAATCTCATACTTCTAAAGTAGAAATAAGCATAAAATAACGGAGAAATTAAAAAAACAATAAAATAAAGAAACAAAACGTGGAAAACTCCAAACAGGAGAAAACACTTTTTGAAAACAAATACTGCTCGGTTAACTGAAACTAGTATACTAAGCTTAAAATATTTGAACTGGGATGTATCTTTTGTGACAACTTTTAGTACTTGGAGACTATCCTTATATCATTCGACGAGAAACTTCCATTCGCCAAAATCGAGTTGGATTTTTCAGAGTCTTGCTCAAAACTATATATAAATAAAATCCTAAACAGTTCTGTTTTTTAAAATATAAAAATATTCAAAAGTATTTTTACGAAAAAAATTTATCATATTTTCTAAATTTTATAAACTAAAAAAAAATCACGGATCCGAAGAAAATGGGCGAATTTTGACCGTTATGATTCGAGAAAGACCCAAAGCTCATGCATTAACGCTCCCAGTCCCACATTCTCTTGAATTTAATGCATTTATTTTTATTTTCCTTCCCTTAGTTAATTAATTATTTTTTTGAGCAAATTTTGACGGTATATTTAATTGAAGCAAGAGGAATAATTGGCAATGGGGTCCATCTAAGAGGACTTTTCCAAAATTAGGGCCAAGGCGACAGAATTTTTACATTACTTTTCCAATTTGCCGACTATTTTAACAAGAAATCGAATATTCTTCTTATTTTTTTTCCTAAAAGAATTATAAAAAATTTACAGTGTCATTTGAAAATACGCAAATAAAAAGATTCAACCAAAAATAAAATTGTCATGCTTCAGAATATGTGTTTGGTATAACTTATTTAGAAAATTAAATCTCTAACTTAAAAACGGATAAATGGGTCTTCTCCATCTAAAATATTATTAATTCATTGTATAATTATTATTTTATAATATTTATAATTACATATTTAATTTTAACAAAAAGTTAAAAAAAAAAATTTTATAATGTATCTATCAAATTTTTTCAATGAAACGATGCATTTTTAAGTTTAAAATTTAAAATATGACATAAAATGTTGTTTTTAGAATAGTTCTAAACAAATTTGTCAAATAGATATACATAAATATAATATGCATGCCAAACATGTCATTAATTTTGATAGGTCATTTTTGTCCAACTCTATACGAATCACATAAGTTTATAGTTTAATTATACACTTTTTGTTATTCTAATTTCATAAATCTTATATCGTCATAAAAAACTAAATAAATATAATATGTGTGGTTATGTTTGATATAATAATCCCTCCATGGAGTTAATGAACTTGAACCATTAATTAAATCCTACCAACTTCAACCTAGTGAGCGGTTACATCAATAACAACTTGACAATTTTTTGAAAGTCCAAATTTCTACTCTCACAATTTATAATATTATATTATTCAAAAAAAGTTATACTGTTATATTCTAAAAAAAATAATTAAATTCTATTTATTTCATGAACTAACTTAAATTAAAGGCGAAATCAAATTCACTATTGTCTCTTTCAAATAACCGTTATAAAATTTAGCCAACTTGAACATAGTTCAACTAGTTAATGCATATATTTTCGATTAAAAGATCGTGAATTCGAATCGCCATTTGTTATAAACAAGAAAAAAATCAATATAAAATTTTATTAACATTCTATAATTTTTTTTTTCAAGGAAAACAACACATAAGATTAACATTCAAGGCTACAGATAGCCTACTCCATAGAAGAAAACAAAAATTCAACTTAGACTTGTATTCTTCAACTTTGCCATAATGATGATGATCTCATTAGTTAGTCCTTTGTTATTAACAATTTTGTCATATGAAAAAATATAGCTGATCTTATTACAATTTCATTCATCTATAATTATACAATAATTATGGATATAACATTCTCTAGTAATATATAACCTATTCACTTTCATTCTTTTATTCTATGTCCTCGTATGTTCATGCTTATATTATTTTTCAAATGGAAAGAACGACGATCCTTATCACAAGTTATTCTAACTTCTAACCAATACATACTTTAGGATAAAACTAAAAAAATTATATTTTATAGTACTATAATTGAAAAGTCATACACCAATTTGAAGACTTGCATTTTAACCATATAAATTGAATTCGATAAATATAATACAAAATCTGAGCAATAAATATAAAAATAGATTGGTTCATTTTAATTCATGTATTTTCAAAACGCATGTTTTTTATTTTCGTATATATAAAATTTACGTTAATAAGGACATAAAAGATCACTTTTAAAAATGAAAGACAATTTTTTTCAAGTACATAAACTAAAATAAACCAAAATTAAAACTACACTGTCAAAATAGTATTCAAAGTTAAATGATATTTTTTTCATTTATATCCGTGAGCGTTCGAACTAGTTTATACGCAATGAAAATTGGGAGATAAAAAAATATAATTTCAACTTACATCTCAGTTTATTCATGAACATAGAGTAAAGTTGGGGAATCATATAAATTTTGGTTATTATCTTATGATAAAGTTGAGATTTTGGCATATAATCTTAGGTTAAATTCACTCGTAATTATTTAAATAGTAAAAAAAACCATTTGAGGAATATTTGAAAGAATTTAGCCCGGATTGCTGGCGGAGTAGCTGCTGCCAGATTTGAAATTCCACGGTCTTACGTGGCGCCAGACCAGGTCAATCACACCAATAAAGTGTGTATACTAGAAGCACCTGATTCCCTTCTGCATCAGAATCTCTATTTTACCCTTTTTAAACAATATTAAAAAAAGGCTTAATTAAGTAATTTAACATTGGCTAGGCAGTTGGCAAAAACTTGTCGCTTTACAGCACAGCATCCTCGAATCCCACGCGCGCGTTTGTAGGGGGGAACTTCGTAAAGGGCGATGGCTAATGGGAAGGCGCGTGGCTTTCACGCCAGGATGATGCGAGGTTTTTTTTTCATCTTCGTCCTTTAATTTGATATTTTATTTGAAAAGGTTTGGCGATTGCGCTACCGGTGGGCGCGCCATCAGATTGCGGCCGAGACTGCGTTTGGCATGGCTCTTCTTATTTATCTTATTATATATCATGAAAATGAAAATCTCTATTTTTGATAAATTATTAAAAAAAATAAAAGAATTCTGTAAAATAAAGAAAATAAAGGAAATTTTGAAAAGGGAATAATTTATTTTGAACCTATAATGTAGTATTTAGTTTAGTATATATGGATAGATATAATTTTTATGGCACTAAGTGAATTTGTTCTTCATTAATCCCAAATTTGACTCTGTTTTTCTTTTTCTGGTTTTGAAAAAGACACAAGTGGATATAAAAAGAATTCCAACTGTTTTAATATATAAATCCAAACTAAATATCCTAAATCATCAAATTAATAGCTATTCAACTAAGAAAAGTGTTAAAGCTTGCATAACTTAGTAATAATTAGTATATAACTCCAACCAATAGTCTGATCTGTTCTGATAGATCGAAAGAGTCAAAATGTCTCGAGAGGGAATCCATCAATAATAAGGAGAAATCTCCTATTTCGATATATTATTGATCAATCAGAACGAAATCGATATGTATCTAATGGAGTCTACATCGTACGTAGAGCCTCCGTTCTCTTATCCATAGATCCAATGCACTGGGTTCATCTCGTGGAGGGAAAAGCCAAAATTGAGTTGTAGTCTTGTTGTTCGCTGCCTCGACATAAGCGAGTAGTTGAGCTTGAACTGGCGAACCGAAGTCACTTTTAGAACCATCTTCCTACAACTAACACGTGCCCAGCGAGTTCGATTGGATCAATAATTGGTGTATGAACTATGCTCGAATTGTTGATATGTATACACCAAATGTAATACATTTTTTATGTCAATTACAAAATTTAGTACATAAAATATATATTATCATCTCAAAAGATCCCATCATCATTTTTAAATGGCAAAGTGATTATTATTTAATTGGGTAATAGAATTGACCAGCTAATATGTATTTAACTCAACTGACCTAAAATATGTGTCTCGCAAATCTCCCTCCATTTGTATTAATAAAAAATAAAAAATAATATACCATGAGAAAGACCACAAAGGGCAAAATTTCAGCAAAGTAATTAATAGTATAATAATATTTAAAAAAAAAAAAGTAGAGGGCAGAGCTGACAGGACAAAAAGAAAAGAATAAAAGCAAAAATTAACCAAAAAAAAAAAATGATGATACAGCAAACAGCTACAGCCCACACAGCTTCCCATGCAACCCCAACTGGAGCCAATCAGTGTGCTTAGCTGTCACCCCATTCGGACCCGGTTTTTTTTGGTTCCCCGCATCCCCTCTTTCTTACCTTTTCTTACCCTTCTCTTTTTACCACTCCGGATAAAAGAGCTCTTCCAAATATTTCCATAATTGCTCCCACCATTTTTATGGAAATCCCATTATATACCCCAAATAATTATGGAAATCTCACAAAATTATTTTACTCTCCCCTCCTCAACTGTAACTCCCAAGTCCCAACCCCCCTTGATTCTTGCTTTTTT